>PVKS010008692.1:0-67181 GCA_004027875.1 Aplodontia rufa | reverse complement strand
TCTTTGATCCATTTTGATTTAATTTTTGTGCAGGGTGAAAGATAAGGATCCAGCTTCAGTTGTCTACAAATGGCGGTCCAGTTTGTCCAACACCATTTGTTGAACAGGCTTTCTTCCACACTATACTTTTGCCCCCTTTATCAAATATCAAATAGTTAAAGATATGGGGGTTTGTCTCAGGATCTTCTATTTTGGTTCCTCTGGTCTTCGGTTCTGTTTTGATATCAATACCATGCTGTTTTTGCTACTACAGCTCTGTAATATAATTTCAGGTCAGGGATTGAGATGCCCCCTATTTCTTCTTTTCTATAGAGTAGTGTTTTGGCTAGTCTGGGTCTCCTGTTGTTCCATATGAACTTGAGAATTGCCTTATCTATATCTGTGAAAAATGCCATAGGTATCGTGATGGGGATTGTGTTGAATCTGTAAAGGGCTTTGGGTAGAATGGCCATCTTTATTATATTGATTCTGCCTAACCATGAGCATGGAATGTTTTTCCATCGGCTCAGGTCTTCTGTAATTTCTTTTTTTAGAGTTTGATAGTTTTCTTTGAATAGGTCTATTAATATCCTTTGTAAGGTTAATGCCCAAGTATTTCATTCTCTTGGAAGTGATGGTGAACGGGAGAGATTTTCTGATTTCTTCTGCGGATTTGTTGTTGGTGTAAAGAAATGCTAGTGATTTGCTGGAATTGATCTTGTATCCGCTTACTTTGCTAAAGTCACCTATAAGGTCTAGAAGTTTCCTGGCCGATGTTATTGGGTCTTCTAGGTATAAAATCATGTCGTCTGCAAGTAGAGATAACTTCATCTTTTCCTGTACGAATACCTTTGATTTCCTTGTCTTGCCTGATCGCTCTGGCAAGGGTTTCAAGGACTATATTGAACAAAAATGGGGATAACGGACAGCCTTGTCTCGTACCTGACGTCAGTGGAAATGCTTTCAATTTTTCTCCATTGAGGTTAATGTTGGCTATGGGTTTGTCATAGATGGTTCTGACATAGTTAAAGTATCTTCCTTTGATCCTTACCTTTTCCAAAGTTTTGAGCATAAAATGGTGTTGAATTTTATCAAATGCTTTCTCTGCATCAATTGAGATGATTATATGGTTTTTGTTTTTAATTCTGTTTATGTGGTGAATTACATTTATTGATTTGCGTATGTTGAACCAACCTTGTTTCCCTGGAATGAAGCCCACTTGGTCGTAATGATTATCTTTTAAATATGCTTTTGTATCCGATTAGCTAAAATTTTATTAAGGATTTTTGCATCAATGTTCATCATGGAAATTAGTCTGTAGTTTTCTTTTTTTGACGTGTCTTTGTTGGGCTTTGGAATCAGTGTAATGTTTGCTTCATAGAAAGTTTTTGGGAGTGTTCTGAGGTTTTGCATATTACCAGTTTATTAGTACTTAAAATTTTTTGCTGTATATAATATCCTTCACTCATTTTCTTTTATATGAAGTGCTGATTTTGGAAAATGTGATGATATTCACTTTTATTTCCCCTTTAAATCATGTATTTTTTCCTTAGATTCCCCAAAGATACTTTTCTCCTATAAAGGGCAGATATTAGAATGTTTTGGCAGAAGTCATTATGGGGTGGTATTCTCAGGTACATAAGCTGCTCTGTAGTTTCAAACACATGTTGAAACATAAAATATAAATATTGCAACTAATATGAAAGAGATAAATTACAGGAGTTTCTTCTTAGTTTTTAGTGTTCTGTTCCCTTTCTTTGCTTCAGCAACTCTCATCTGTGTTGTATACCCTCTTGGCCTATCAGCAATGATTTTGTCTTGAATCACTTTCATCACTTCTTTTAGATGTAGAGAAATGCCCCCTTAAATTTATACATCTCTAAAGCATTATCTGTCCTGCTTAACTTTGTTTTCCTTCTTGTTTAGCCTTCATTTATTTTTAAATACATTCAAATTCCTGAGTCTTGTCATCTCCTAAGTTTTTCTAATTTGTTGGTCTTGTATCATTTCTCTTTATTGCTTTTTGAAAAAGATTAAATTCTTTCTGCCTTTTTACCATTTTTTCATTGTCTGTAGGGATATTTGTTATTCATCCCCTTATTTTTCCTTATAATTCTGCATGAGATTTGACCTCAATATTTTTATGTTGCTCATTTATTTTTAATATTAAATCAGTTTTCCTGAACTTTTAGACAGCTTGGTTCAGAATTGTTTTTCTATTTTTGTTGAGCATCGCTCACCTATCAATTTACGTTAGCATCCAGAAGTGTGACTGCGTTGCTTTGAGATTTCTGGGCTCTGTTACTCTCACCTCTTTTCATTTTTTTCTTCTCCATTTTACTTTTATTCCCTGCAGTTTCTCCTAAGTGAGCCCTAGGGGTCAATTTTAAGAATGCACAAGGACTGGGCTGCTCCAGAACCTTTAGTCCAAGCCTTGGGCTTGTTGATCTGTAGGTTGTTAGGTTGGTCAGCACCCTTCTGTTTCAGCTATTCCCAAATGGCCTGCTGTACTTTCTAATGAATACTTGCTGGCTATTTCAGGTTCTCTTGTACTAAGGTCTATGCGATGCCTTGTTGCTTCCCTTCAATTTTTCTTGGACAGACAGTACCATGCGTATCTCATGACTGTTGGTGGTTTGTCCTCACCCACTTAAATTTTAGTGTTGTGGAATTTGTTCTCACCCACTTGTATTTTGACATTTGTCATTTTATTTTAAATGTTGTTTTTATGGGGTCTTAGGCTGTCTGGTTGAATTTCCAAAAGTCATCTTTATAAAGCAATCTATTTTGAGATTCAAATACAGATGTAAGAGTAGTCTAGAGATTATGCCCTTCACTTATTTACTGTATTTTTATGTAGGTTTTTTAGAAAGAGTTGGAAAGTAGGTTACTGCCATTGCCTCTACCTTTTTGGAATTCTTTCCCCATTGATCATCCTTGAAAGAGTTTTCTAAAAAATTAGAATTTAGTGTTCCTTTAGATATCAGTCCCTTCAAATAACCCACAATAGTGAATGGCTTCACGATAGAAATTTCCTATTATAATGTGGAAAAGTCTAGGGGCTTGCTCCAGGGCCAATGTAGCAATTTCAAAGGCATCGGGGATGTGGTTTCCTTTCTTGCATCTGTCTTAGCAAGACCCTTTGCAGCGTAGCATGATTGCTTGTTCTCTAGTCATCACTTCTGTATTCCAGGCAGCAGAGAGGAAGGAGAGTTGAGGAAGGGATGCTTACATTCCTAAGAGACTTTCTGGGAGTTTTTGCACAACACTTTTGCGTATATCTGATCAGCTAGAATTTAGTGGTGTACCTGCCAAAGAGTCGTGTTAATGAATTCTTTCACCTGGATGCATGGCCACCCGAAGAGAAACTGGAATTCTTCTCGTGAGAAGAGTGGCTATTGGAATAGGCAAGCTGGAAAAGAATGGACTTTTCTTACTGTATGCTTGGACACCAACATAGAGAAAATCGATAAGTATGCAGGAAGTTAAAGGGGGTATTTTGAGTGAGATTTTGATCTTAACTTTTTATCAGATTTATGCTCTTTTGCAAATAAGAGCAGTTCATTGCCATTATGTGAACATTTTGCAAAAAGCTTAGAATTCTAATGGTGTCTTGGTGGGATCTGTAGTCTCTTGGAGGCAGGGGTGGTGGGAAAGATGGCTGTCCTGGTCTTTCCAATAGTGTTGTTGCCTTTTAAGTGGGTAGTACCAAGTCCTGAGAACATACAGGAAGATGTGGGTCTCTTTCCTTTTGGTCTGATAGCAGTTGAGGTGGGCTCTAAACTCTCCAATGCTGCCTGTTTTCCAGAATTTCAGGGGGAGTTGGGGCCTTGGGCTTGTCACCAAGTAAATAGAGGCACCTGACCTCTGGGCAGGGGACACTGCTGTTTGAAAGCTGGCTTAACGTATTCCTTGGCTTTGAGAATCCAAATAGCATTGTTTGGAACCCTGGAGGGGGTAAGACGTGTGCTGCTTTCTTCCGTGGCTCTGGGTTTTCAGCCTTCAACTTCTTGTGCCCTGGTAATTTTGGAAGAATGGCAAGTGTCCAGGTCAGGTGTGAATCATCCACTTTCGGTTCTGATCCAGGCCATGCCAGGCCTTGCCTTCCCTCACTTGCACTTTCTTTTGGGACTGCAGGATGTTTCACTTTGATCTGTTTGGACACGTATTTGAGGTTTCTGATGTGGGTTTATCATGTGTCCACACGTAGACGCGTGAGACTCTTGTTGATGCATCTGCAAACTCCCTTACGCTGCCTTTTTCATGAAAAGACCATGGTAAAGCATCCTGATGTCCTGGTAGATCTTTTGAGATCCCTGTAACAGCCAGTGTATGCCTGCCCAGTCCCAAAGCTCCCTCTTGACTGGGTGGTGAAGGCGGTAAGGTACTAGAGACAGTTTGTCTAATCCAGGCTGCCCTTAGGGCTCAGGGCATGTGTCTGGCTGGCTTGGGCAGTGCCACGCTCAGGGCTCTTCTAACTCCCATGCTTGTGTTTGCCCTTTTCAGCTTTGGCCTTACCTTGGGAGGCTCATCTGGACTCGAAACCACTTAGTTGTTACTGGGGATCCGGTATTGTCTGTCTATAGCCACTGCCAGGGGTCCCACTGCAGTCTACAGAAGGACAAAATTAGAGGGCCCTTTTGGGTTTGGAGATGTGAGGTAGCTTAGCTGATGGCCAATAGGCCATGACCCTGCCTGAGGGCTCAAGCACAGTGGAATTGTTTCCTCTGAACCATGGAGTCCTTCTAATCACCCCAGGACAATGATAGGGGACTGTTTCCCAGAATTGGGTAGGAAGGATGCAAAGGGCAGGTCCCAGCAGTAGGCATTCTTCGCCTCTCAGCTGACTGTGCTGTGTTGTACAAAATAACATTTCTATCCAATTAAGTTTATGGATGATTTTAATTTCCAAGGTGTGTGTTTTTGTTTATAGAGCCATGGGAAAAAATGAACTGGAAATAAAACATGCTTTTGAATAAATGATAATTTTATGTGCAGGACATGCTCTAAGTTAAACTTTAAATATGTAGTGAAAAAAAATGAGTTCAATTATTTGTTGGAAGAAAAATAGAATCACTGCTCCTGTCCACTTGCCTTCTAAATAGATGAGGGCAGTTTTCTAATTAGTAGGTTCTTATCCGTTCCCCACCCGTTAGGTCTACTGGAGATGCTCAAAATTTGGTCTACAAGCAAGGAGTGTGGAACCTTGGACCTGGACCCAGCTGCAGCTGCTTCCTCTCTGGAGCCTGGGTAGATTGTGAGACATTCCAGTCTGAGAGGGGCTGCTCTGCAGGGCTGGAGGGAGTCTTGTGACCTGGCATAGAGTGGGCATGAGAGGACTCTTCCCACTCAGCATGCCCACTGGAGATGAGGGCAGGTAGCCCAGGGGCATCCATGATGGTAGCAACAGAGGTCTCACCAGATAGGCCCATGAACTGGGTGCTCTCTGGCTGTTTCCTTTGAAATGGAATCCTCCTTTTCTCTGGGGATAGAGGAAGAGAGGGCCCAGGCCACAAGTGGAATAAAGAGGTCAGAAAGAAGGCTCAGGATGGTAAAGATGTTTGTTATTGAGGGAGGAGTTTTATAATTACTTTTTTTTAATCTTGGTACCAAGGATTGAACCTAGGAGTATTTAACCATTGACTCATGTTCTAGCCCTTCCTTTTTTTTTTTTTTTTTTTTGTTGAAATAGGGCCTTGCTAATTTGCTTAGGGCCTTGGTAAGTTGCTGAGGCTAGCTTTAAAATTTGCAGTCTTCCTGTCTCAGCCTCACAAACACGTGGGATTATAGGTTTGTGCCACCACATCCAGACTTTTTTTTTTGGTACTGAGGATTTAATCCAGGGGTACTAAGCCATATCCCTAACCTTTTTTTTTTTTTTTTCAACACATAGGCCTCACTGAGTTGCTGAGACTGGACTCAAACTTATAATCCTCCTGTGGCTCTGGGAAAACAAAGGAGTGCCACCACTCCTGAGGAAGTTTTAGGGAGAGATGGAAAGAAATTGGGCTTTGGCCTTGGCATTGTGTGTGTGAAGATGGCAGGCTGGACCCTTGCTCCGGGGAAAGCGGGATCACTCTCAGTTGCAGCGAGCCATGGTACTAGTTATGAAGGAGCATTTGGTTAATCCTGTGCATGGCCTGTGTTGTGGTCTGATTATGGCCCCCCAAATTCGCATGTTGGAACTGGTCTCCAAGGCAGTACTATTAAGAGATGGAACATTCATAGATGAGATTAGTAAGCACCCTTATAAAGACCTGAAGGACCTTACTAACCCTTAGTTCCTTCTGTGTGTCCTTACATGATAGAAGGGGCAATCTATAAGAAAAAGATTCTTACCAAACTCTGAATTAGCTGCACCTTTGATTTGGGGCATCCCAGCTTCCAGAAATGTGAACAACAAATTTTCGTATAAAAACTATTCAGTTGAATATGTTTTGTTATGATGGCTGGCATGCGTGCAGACAACCTTTCATTGATGGTGACTTTCTTAACCACAGGTGCATGAAACTGAGGGGTGGGCAGGTGTATTCAAGAGCATTGGTTTAGGAGGCTGGATCTCTAGGTTCTTGCTCCACATACTGTTTCCTACTGGTATGTCACTTCAGCTGGGTCCTTGAACTTCTCTAAACCTCAGTTTCCCTATTTATAAAACTGGCATAATATACTTTGCTCTCTGGGCTTTGTGGGAGGACCAGATGTAATGAAGGAAGAAAGTGTTCTGCAATGGTAAGTGTTGGTGACCTAGGAGGGCAGTGTTTATTCTAAGCCTCTTCTCTGGATGAGCCATCTTGGGAAATCTTGCCCCATGTGCATCCCAGGGTGGCCACGATTACTGGCTGAATGGACCTAAGTGCCCTTTAGGTGACTTATTTACAGGAAAGGATGCTCAGAAAGATATGGGTAGCTCAGTGCTGCCCTCGCTGCTGCCGGGAGGCTGAAGTGCAGTTGGGTGTGAGGAGGAAGTTTATCTGCTGCAGTGACTCAGGTTTTTGATGTTGGACAGAGCTAGTCCTGTATGACTAGCCTGTGTCTCTTGGGGACTGCAGGCTTCACTTCAGTCCTGCCAGCAGAAATGTGAAGGTTTTTACCCTAGCATCCCATACATACAGGTATATCTACACAGTATTTGTAACAGTTTTATTGAGATACATTTCATATACCATAAAGTTCATACTTGATAAAGCACTTTTTGTATACTCCTGCTGAAATTTTTTAGTATTTTCAATTGTGCATTCATCACCACTGTCCATTTCCAGAACATTCTTAGTTTCCTCACAAAGAAACCTTGTCCCCGTTAGCAGTTACTACCCATTACCCTCCTCAAGTCTCTGGCAACCACAAATCGTCTCTATGGCTTATTTGCCTCTTCTGGAAATTCTGTATAGATGGCATCATAATATGTGGTCTTCTGTCTGGCTTCTTCCATTTAGCATAATGGATTCAAGGCTCATCCGTGTTGTAACAGATGAGTACTGCTTTCCTTTTTATGGTTGGATAACATTCTACTGTATGGATATACCATATTGTGCTTAGGCATTCCTCAGTTGATGGACATGTGGGTTGTTTGAACTTCATTATGGTGTGATCATGTGTACACAGGTCTGCGAATGTTTTCAATTTCTTGCAAATATTTAAAAATTCTTAGCCTGTTGGTTTAGGCAGGAGTGTATTTTAAACATGCTTTTGAATGTGTGATTGCTTAAGCTCCAGGGAGGCAGACCCGTCATCTTGGATTCTTGTGTTCCTGTTTTCATTATGGCGGGGAAGAGGCCTTCTTGAGTAGGACCTACTCAGTATATAAACACAACTTCAGACTGAGTGTGCTCATTTTTTTTGAGACAGAGAAAGAATTTGTTTTTTTCATGTGGCCTTTATTGTTCTGACACTTTGTGTATGTGGTGCTGGGGTTCGAACCCATGTCCTTGCGCATGCCAGGCAAGTGCTGTAACCGCTGAGCCACTGCTCTAGTCCCGAGTGCTCATCTTAAGGTTCCTTCCAAATAGACACACACCTCTCTGGGGCAGTTCAAATATATATATGTAAAAAGCATGGGAATTATGTAATACATAATGATACAAAATAATATACATAAATACATTTACACTGACATACAAAATCATATGCATATATATTTGTGTATATGTAAACAGATGCATATGTGCATATTACCCCAGAGAGGGAAAGAGACTGGTCCAGGGTCACAAAGCCAGCAACTGGCAAGGCCAGGGATAGAATCCACTTTTGTGACTTTAGTCCAGGTCTCTTTCCTGATATCTGCTTTTTAGTTGATGTGACATAGCATATCATTTTGGGCCATTCCTTTCCTTTATGTCTAAATGGGAAATGACTTTGTGTGCACTGGAATTGTGCAGCTTTCTGAATTTTAAGGCCTTAGCAACAAAAATGTTCCAGCATTTGGGGTATTTGAACTAGAACCACAATGAATTTCCATCGGCTACAGAAAACCCACCGTTTACACAGAGCAGCATCTTTTATTTCACATCTGCTGAGAGGCATGTTTGCAGGGCTGAAGCTGTGGTCAACAGTGTCGCAAGTTAGAAACTCAAGCTGGCAAAGCCAGAGGAAAGCTCTTTTTGCTTAGACTTTGCTAAGCCTTGACAACGAAGTGAAAATCTTGCAGGACGGTTTTGTCATAAAAGAGGTCATGGGGGTGCCAGGCACAGGTTCTGGGCTCTCTGAAGTGTTCCTGGGAAATCCTCTCCACCTATCCTTGAAAACCCTGGATGAGTTGAGGGGTGCTGGGGCGGTTTCTTCACCAGCCTCTCATCTCCTTTCCCCAAGGAGCTGACCTGGGCTGTGTTCTGTTTTCTGCACCCTTCTCCCTTGTAGAATGAGACTGGCAGAATAGAATAGGGCATTGTTTAAAGTGAGTTAACACAGTGTAGAGTATGATCAGGACACAAAATTGGTTCATAAATCCCACAATTCTCTTCCCACCTTTAAAAATGGACCTGGGATTATCTGCAAGATGAATGGCAAGACTTCCGTTTGTGCTACCTATAGAAACAAAGCATTTGAAGCCTTCCTGTGTGCCAGGGTTATTTTACAAATCCAGGGTGAATGAGCATCTACAATCCCATAATCTGAAAAGCTCCAAGATGTTAATCTCTTTAAGCACTGTTAGGACATAAAGTGGAACATTCTGCATGAAACTGTTTCTTGCACAAAATTCTTAAGTATCTTACAATATTACCTTTAGGCTATGTGAACAGTGCATGCATGAAGCATAAGGAATTTATTTTCCATTTATGCTTTTGTCCCATCTCCAAGATACCTATGTATTTAAAAATATTTCAAAATCCAAAATTGGAAACACTTCTGCCCCAACCATTTTGGGCAAGAGGTGCTCAACCTGTATGTGTGCTTAAAGTGGAACTGATGATATAGGGATCTCACTGGTCTTTATAATAAAAGATATGCCCCAGTAAAGAGTTTTTAAAGTTTAAAAAGTCATAAGAAATTTAGCAAAATAATGATTGATTTCATTAGAATTTCCTTTTGTAAATTATTCTAGAGTTTTGCCAGCAACTATCAGTTGAAGGCACTTCAAAGGTAGGAATATTAGTAACTGATTTGTGACATGTGAGTAATTGCAAAAACGTGCCTGAACCCCCTGGCAGTGCAGTGGTGTCCAGCTGTCTGGGCACAGGGCTGAACCTTGATGTCCTTTGAAAGCATTTACAGTAGACTTTCATGGGTGGCTGGGGCTAAGGGCACTGAGCTAATGTATGCCCCAGTGCCCACAGTGTAATTAGAGCCAGCCCTGGCTG
This sequence comes from Aplodontia rufa, assembly GCA_004027875.1. Classification (NCBI taxonomy): domain Eukaryota; kingdom Metazoa; phylum Chordata; class Mammalia; order Rodentia; family Aplodontiidae; genus Aplodontia; species Aplodontia rufa. The sequence continues at coordinate 57,408 of PVKS010008692.1, read as the reverse complement.
TCCCACCTGTGTGCTTAATTAGACAGGTTCTATTGTTCCTCTATACAGAGGCAGAAACTGAACTTCCCTCAGTTAAGTAATTAATGACCCAACCCCCTGTCCTCTGAAAGTTTGGCCAGGGATTGCCCGTAGCCCAGGCCTTTGTGATTTTTCTTTTCTTTACTAGACTTCCTTTAGCTCATCAATTAATTTGTATTTGAATTGTTCTTTATATTTCCCTCCCCCTTTTATTTATTTTACTCTAGCTTCCACATGTGAGGGAAAATATTTGACCCTTGAGTTTAATTTGGCTAATTTCACTTAGCATGATATTTTCCATTTCTATCTACTGGCAAAAGCTGAATTATATTCCAAGTAGAACTACATTGTCTATATACCACAATTTCTTAAACTGTTCATCAATTTCATAATTTATAGTGAATTGGGCTTCCTCAAACGTTGGTGCAGCTGTGTCGCTGTAGTATGCTAATTTTAGATCTTTTGGGAAAATGCTCACTAACAATGTGTAAGTGTTCCTTTCTCCCCACAACCTTACCCGCCTTTATTATTGTTCATACTTTTGATCTTTGCCATTCTGACTGGAGTAAGATAAAACCTTAGTGTAGTTTCAGATCAAAATATTTTGAAAGCTATGGAGGTGTTCATCTTCCTTGTTCTTTCCAGTTTCTTTGGTATCATGCCAAAATAATTCACATGAAAGCTTGCAGGATGTGATTTAAAATTTAAAGTTTTATGTTTTTTGCCCAAGTTACTTCATGGCTATATGACATGAATGTAGGAATTCTTAATTATGTAAAATGCAGGTGAAAAGAGTTACAGGAATAAAGCTATGGAGCAGAATTTATTGAACTGAGGATGAGGATATGGTTCGGAAGATTCCTAAGGAGCCAGCTGAGAACATTTTTGTTCTTGTGAACCCATAAAAATACAGAGCAGATGTGCTTCTTCATATGGAAGAGTAAGTCTTGATTGTGGCTGAAAGGTTCATGTACATTGGGAATTGAATAACAATTGTTTTCCTTTTTATCCCTCTTTTTTGGTTAAATGAAGCAAAGCTGTTTCTATTTAAAACATAAGTTTGCTTGTGGGTTCCAGAAGTTGAATCAGTTGCTCAGCAGTGCATGCATGCAGTGCTAAGCACTTAGTAGGTTTTTGATAATGGCCAGATGGGAAATTCATTTTAGGAATGCAGACTTTGATCTGCCATACATTCACCTTGTGGCCTCATCTACCCCTTGAGGGGGGGAGGTGGCACCTGCAGATGCTTTTCAAGACAGCGAGGAATAGGGGTGTGTTTTCAGGGACTGCTCGTTATGGTGGTGCTCTGCCACCTGTCACACTGGGGTTCTATATGCTTTGCTGCTTCCCATGGATCTGCTGAAATGTGGCATGCAACAGATGACTCCTGGCTTTGAGTCAGACAACTCAAACAGATCGGCCCTCTTGCATTGTTTTATTTGGAGAGCTGAATTTTACACTTTTGTAAGAGTTGTCCTATCACTGCATTTCTGTATGTCTGAAAACACAGCCTTGGGTGTATGCGTGGATGAGGGTAGCATGTTTGTAGTGGGATCTTTGGGCATAGTATTAGGAGTTAGGCTGATAGGTGGGAAGGGATGCAAATGTCTTACTGGTGACATGGAAAGGAAGTGTTTGGATTAGCAACCTCTTTTTGAAAATCTTCCCCCTCTGGTCTAGCAATCATTCTTGCATTGGAATGAATGAATTTGATCTGTTATCTTTCACCTGAGATCAGTTTCCTATAGGGAATTGGAAGTTCTTGCTTTTTGGATTTTTTTAAAAAAATTTATTTTTGAACAACCATACAAGTTTTTAACAAAATAATATAAAATGTGTATATATTCTGGATATTGCGATTACCCCCAGAAGTGCCCCCGCATTACCCTCCCTTATCCTGCCCTTCCCCTTCCACAATATCTCTAAAAAAAAGTATTAGGTTGTAAAGCATTACATCTCATCTGGATTTAACACATGCTAATAGACCAACTTTCTCACTGTCCAGGGTCTAGTCCCCATCTCCACAGATGAGTGGAGACAATCGACCCTTAGTTCTCTGGGTTAAGCTGGTTTTACTCAGCATGATTTCTTCCATAGCTATCCATTTACCTTCAAAGGCTGCAATATCATTGTTTCTAATTGCTGTGTAAAATTCCACGATATAAATGTACCACAGTTTTTGGATCCATTCATCCAGTGAGGGACATCTGGGTTGTTTCCATAGCCTAGCAATGTAAATTGTGCTGCTATGAACATTGATATTGCTGTGTCACTATAATGTGCTGATTCTAAGTCCCCTGGAAAGATACCCAGGAGTGGAATAGCAGGGTCATATGGTAGACTCATCCCTAGTTTTTTGAGGATTCTCCACACTGCTTTCCAGAGGGGCTGTACCAGTCTGCAGCTCCACCAACAGTGTGTTAATGTGCCTCTCTCCCCAGCCCCTCCAGCATCTATTATTATTTTTTTCATCTTTGCCATTCTGACTGGCATAAGGTGATATATCTTAATGTGGTTTTCATTTGCATTTCTCTGATTACTAGAGATTTAGAGCTTTTTTGGATTTTTATTAGTTTTATAGTTCATGATGCTCTGAATTGATTGGCAGCTGAAGAGTTAGAATGTTCTATAAAGCACTTTTATGGGCTGATAAAGGGCTGTTGGCAAAAGGATTAATTGTATGCCCACTGGGGCCCTTGCATGGTATAATCGGACCACATGGGGGTTCTAAAACCAATCTGGCTTATACATCACCTGTCTTTCCATTCACCCTACTGTCTTCCCACCCAACAGAAATCATGGGCAAAGTGCACATGCTTCCATGCCTGTTATAGGGTGAGGTCGCACACAAATCCACGGCTTTGCACGGAGCATCGGTGGGCAACATCTGCTTGTCACTGGATCAAGGATGAGGCTGTGCCTGACATTCCCTGGTTTCCCTCCCAGGCTCTGTGCACCTCTTATCTTCCTCCTCCGAGGATTCTTCTCTTTTTCTGCCCAGTCACCAAAGCCCCAGCAGGGGAAGAGAGTAAAGGGTCTTCCCAGCAATAATGAATGATGGTTACCTGGTCAGTGTATTGCCATTGTAATAAGTTTCTTCTGTCTTCTTTCATAAATGTTTATACAGCCCAGAAATTTACCACTTTAATGGTAGAGTCATGAGGTCCACGCCCTCCAGGGAAATGATCCACTGCCTGCTCTGGGCTTGGCTCCTTGGGCTCTGGAGATTCTTGGTCATGCTTTTGATGAACTTGATTCAGCTTTGGCCAGATCCCAATATGTCTACCTCTGGCTCCTTCCTGCCAACTCTTTGGCTGAGCTGGTGCCCATTGCTGGCTGCCTGACTTCCACTCCAGGTAACATCCAGCACCATGTCCTGGGTATGAATGGCTACATACTCTATAATCCCTCACTTTAAAACATATGACATGGTGGTTTTTGGTACAGTCAGAGTTGTGCAGTCATTACAATTTTAGAAAACTTCCATCACACTCAGTAGAAAATCCATACTGACCAGCAGTCACTCTCTATACCCCCCACTCTCCCTAGCCTGTGACAAGATTTAACCTACTTTGTGTCTATAGATTTGCATATTCTATATATTTCATTATAAAGAGAATCATATATGACCTTTTATACCTGGCTTCTTCCTCTTAGCATGTGTTCAGGTTTTATTCTTGGAGTCTTTATGGGTACTTCATTTCTTTTTGTGGCTAATATTATGTTGTATGGATATGCCACATTTTGCTTATACATTCCTTAGTTGATGGACATTTAAATTGTTCTGACTACTGTGAATAATGCTGGTATGAACATTCATGTATGTTTTTGCGTGCCCCTGCATTTTCATTCCTCTTGGGTGTACTCCTAGAGTGAAATTGTTCCGTCGCCTAACAGCATGGTTAGCATTATAAGAAAGTGCTATGTTGTGTCCAAAGATGCTGTACCATTGTTTTTCATTTCCACTATTATGAGGATTCTAACTTCTCTATATTCTTGCTGACATTTGTTATTGTCTGTTTTTCTTTGATTATAGTCATTTTAGTGGCCAGAAATGGTATCTCCTTATGATTTTGATTTGCATTTCCCTTGGGTCTAACTATGTCAAGCATCTTCTCATGCTTATTAGGTATTTGTATTTCATCTTTGGAGAAATATTCTTCGAATACCTTTTTGTTTTTTATTGAGTTAATAGTCTTTTTGTTGCTGTAAGTTCTCTATATTCTGTATACAAGTTCCTTACCAGATGTGTGGTTTGCAAATATTTTCTCCAGTTCTTTAGGTTGCCTGCCTGTTCACATCCTTATGGTCTTTCAAACTGGGGGGGGGGAAAAAACTGAAGTCGAATTTACCTATTTTTCCTTCCATTTATTGCTTGTGATTTTGGTATCATATCTAAGAAATCAATGCCTAATCTGAAGTCATGAAGAATGTGACCACTTCAGCACTTACATTTAGGTCTATGATTCATTTGACTCAGTTTCTGCATATGGTGTGAGGCAAGGGTACAACTTAATGGTTTTCCATGCAGATATCCAGTAGTTTCAGCTTCATTTGTTGGAAAGACTATTCTCTATTTTTAAAGAGGGACAGTGAAAAAATTTTATTTAGTTTTTCATGTGGTCATGTGGCCTTCGTTTGTGTGGTGCTGGGGTTGGAACTTGCATACTTGTGCATGCTGGGTAAGCACCGTAACCGCTGAGCCGCTGCTCTAGCCCTGACTATCCCCATTTTTCTTTTAAGAGAGAGGGAAAGTGAGAGAATCCATTTTTATTGAGTTTTTCACATGGCTTTCATTGCTCTGACAGTTGTGTACGTGGGTACTGGGGTTTGAACCCGTGTACTCGTGCATGCGGGGCAAGTGCTGTAACCATTGAGCGACCACTCCAGTTCCGACTATCCTCATTTTTGTTGAATTAATAAATACATTTTAAAACTTATAAAACTTTTGGGGCTGGAATGGTGGCTCAGTGGTTCCACTGCTTACCTGGCATGTGCAAGGATGTGGGTTCAAACCCCAGCACCACGCACACAACAAAGTGCCCAAGCAACGAAGATTACATGAAAAACTAAATTTTCTTTCTCTATCACTCTTTTAAAAAAGAAAAGTAATGTAAAAAAAAAACTTAGAAAACTTTTAAGTGCTTTGGTAGAGTTCTTTGGAACAAATATAATTTGTCAAAAAATATCATGTTTTACTTTGTGATCCTGAGTGAGGAAACAATTTATTTCGTATGTATATGTATTTGAAACTAATATAAGAATATTCAGTCACAATTGTAGTCCTTAAAGACTAAAGGTCTGACCTCATGACACTTTTTTGTCCCTCATTTTCAGTGCTTGCTTTTTGTTATTCACTGTTTCCTATGTTATTCCTTTTTTGCTGGTCCAATCTGGAATGCCCATGTTTAAAAAGTATTTGGAGCACAGAGTAAAGCAATAACTCTCGTAGATGTCTTGACCACCTAGACTGAATGGCCAGGAGAATACTATAGTTTATATTCTCAAAAAGGAAGAGGAACCAAGGTTCTCATTCCTGTTCCCCAGATGAGAGCACTGGAGCTGTTTCAGTGCCATTTAGCATACTCTGGCTTCTGATCCTAAAACAAAGCCACTATTTGGCCATTGGGAGATTGATGTGCTTGCTGCCTTTCTTCCTGAGGGTAGCCCCTGTTCTAGGCAATGGCTGCTCCCTTGGCCTCTTCCCTCTTCACCCAAATGCTCTCATAATGGACTTCGTCCTGTGGGCCAACTTCAGGGTGACAAATGGATCCTACTGGAGTAGGATTTGAGCTCCTTGCATAAACATAGAGCACACTTTATGCATTTATCTGATTTTTAACCAAGACTGTGGCCCACCCCCAACCCATGTAGGCAGCAAGAGTGTGTGAGTGTTTTAATAGTGCTTGGAGCCACTACCTTAGGTGGTGGGTGGCAGGGGATAGGAGAGCTACCCAGAACTAGGGCTTGCCTTAGCACTTAAATGTATGAGTAGCATTATTTGTACAAATGCAAGGCCCTTCTCCATGGGCTCATATCTACATTAGAAGAACAATTGGAAAAGAAAGCTATTTACCAAGAAAATAAAAACTACTGGAGCTCTGGTAACTTAAAATTAAACTGAGACTTAATTATATCTAAGGAAAAAAGGTGATGGCATCCTTAAAATTGAGCATGCTGCTGAAGTGCACATAGTTTAAAGCCAGGTGATTGCTAAGTGGCCAGGAGAGAAGCAGGATTTGTTCATGAACAGCTGGGGAAGCTGCGCATGTGTTGTGGAAGATGGTCACGCCCCTCTTGAGAATATAAATGGGATTCAGAAGAGTTGCTCAGATGAAGTTATTCTTCCCTAATGCAGGACTTAAGGTAGAAATAAGAATATGCTCTTTAAGAAACATAAAAGTAAAAAAAAATAAAAAAAAAAACCTTTTCCTATCTCAGATTTGTTTCGATTAGAGGAAATTTGGTATTGAAAAAGATAAAGGTTGGTTAGGGGCTGGAGCTGTGGCTCAGTGGTTTGAGCACTTGCCTGGCATGCACAAGGACCTGGGTTCAAACCCCAGTACCACAAACACAAGTGTCGGAGAAACAAAGGCCTGATGAAAAAATAAAACTGATTCTCTTTCGTACTCTCCCTCCCCACCTTTTAAAGTTGGTTAGGTATGGAAGTCTAATGCCAAAAACAGCAAAAGAGCTGATTTTTTAAAAATTTTATTTTATATCAGTATGAGAATTTCCTCATCTTCCTGCCAGCCTGCACTGGTGAGAATGTCACCACACCGTGGCTAGCGCACTGCCCACCAAGGGTATCTGGTGAATCCTCCTTCAGTGGAGGACAACCAAAAAGCTGGCAGGCCGCTAGCAGAGGATGCACCTTTCCTAGGCACGGTTCCCCAATTTTCCAGGTACCCCGCTTCATAGCAGTGTTCACCAGAAACTTGTCAAACTATTCCTTTGTTTTCTGGAATAAGTCAAACGTTGTGAGCTGGTGTTTGGAAAGAGACCTTCAGAAAAGATGTCTTGGTGGGGAGGGGCAGCAATGTCCCACCCTGGGGGCAAGGAGCTGCTTTCCAGGTAAGCAGGGCTGGTGTTTGACTCCACCTCCAGAGCACACACAGGTTCCCTGTGAGACTGGCACCTCTTCCCATGGGTTTCTTTTATGTTTCCCTCTTCGAGTCCTGAGTGGTCGCTTGGCGATTACCATGCTTGCCTGGCATGCACGAGGACACGGGTTCAAACCCCAGCACCACGTACACAATGAAGTGTTGGAACAATGAAAGCCGCATGAAAAACTAAAGAAAATTGGTATTCTTTAGTTTATTAGAATTCTAAAACTAAATTCTTTAGTTTATTTAGACAGCAAGATAGAATATCTTGCTGTCTAAATAATTATTTTCCTTAAAGAGAAAGGGGACAGTGAGAGAAGCAATTTTTATTTAGTTCAAATAACCTTCATTCTTTCCTTCGTTGTGTTGGTGGTGCTGGGGTTTGAACTCGTGTACTCGCACATGCCAGGCAAGCGCCGTAACTGCCGAGCCATCGCTCCAGACTCCTTTTTAATTTCTAAATATAGTCCCAAATGTGACACATTGGACTTGCAGCCTAGGGACGTGGCTGAGGGTTCCTGTGTGGTTGTACATGGAGACCAGGCCTATTGAATGGCACAGGGTGCCCTCACCAATTGGTGGGCCTGGCATGGCTGGAGTTGCTTTCTCTCTGGGGTGACAAGTTGCTTTTGGGGTGGAGGTTGGCCGTCCTACACCGGGCTGTAGTCATCGAGCGCAGCCATGCCCATGTTTGGCAGCCCTGATTTCTGTTTCCTTTATTGCCAGCGTTAAGGCTCTTCAGTCTCAGTTGTCAAAATACTTTCCTTATCGCTAGAACTTATAATGTCCTACATACATGTTAATTGGAATGTATTACTTTTTTAGAGAGGGAGAGTGAACAGAAAACAATTTCATTTTTTAAAATCTGGCTTTTGTTTGACATTTGATTGTGTACATGGTGTTGGGGTTTGAACCCAGGTCCTTACCCATGCCAGGCAAGTGCTTTAACTGCTGAGCAACTGCTCCAGCCCTTGCAATGTATTTTTAATGTGGCAAAGTATGACTGACTTCACATTTGCCATCTTGGCCATTATAAGCATGTGCCCTAAAGGTATTATGCATCACCGGAAACAGTCCACCTTTTTCATATTCCCAAATGCTGTGCAACTATTAAGCAGTAACTTGCCAATCTCCCCTTCCTCCCAGCCCTTATATCCTCAATTCTACTTCTATCTCTGTTAATTTGCCTATGATTTTAAAATTCTCAAAAGTTATGTTAAGTTGGGCTTCGAAGTGAGTTTCGAAGGAATGCTTGAGGTCTTAGTTTTCCAGTGGAACACATTTAAATTGCAAGGCTCTTACTTGTATACTGTACTGTTGCTCCGAAAGACATGTACAAGAGGGAAGTGACTAAGTTTGCGAGGAATTACACCGTCAAGCTCAGGAGTAGCTGCGTGGAAGACTGTGGTCTTGGCTGTTCTGTGCAGTGGCCTGAGTTGAGCGGGTGATTCCTGTTTAAAGACAAAGTGAAGTTCTTGACGTAAGAGTCCCATTACTAATAGAGAATAAACACGTCCTCCTGACCGCAAGGTGTCAGTCTGTTACTCGTACCAGAATGCGTAAAGGATACCCAAGATTGGACTGTGCACTTACACTCATTATTGTATTTAGCAGAGTGATTTCCAGAGCCAAAGGTGATAGCAATTCAAGGTGGGCTGCTGCCCAGAGTGCCAGAGGAGGCCCTACCTTGCCTGAAGCCACTTGTCCATCCAGCGCAGCTCATGCCTAGTTCATTGGTGCCTGTCGTGGGCTGGGCATTGGGGGATGAACTAGTGGCCCCTGCTAGTATTCTGGGATGATAGCAAACATGGTGACAGTAGCAGTCACCACACTCGCTGAATATTGAGACCATTCTTAGAAACTTGCTTGTAGACCCGGTTTCTGTGGCCTGGGGAGGGTGTTCCAGGAGTTTTAACCCTCATAGCCCACCTGAGGGGGGTGGTCGTGGGTTTCATTTGGGCAAATGGCAGCTCACAGGGGTCAGATAGAAGCTGTTAGAGCACCTGGCTGGCCATGGCAGCATGGGGCAGAGCCCCTTTTCCAGATCATTCTCCTGGTCAAGACTTGGATGCCTGAGTGGCTAAGGGACCTGGCTGGCAGGAGAGAGTGCTTAGCGGTCTGGGGAGCAGGGGACTGCAAAGGAGGGTGTTGGGTGCTTTCATTTCTGAACGCCACTTACTCCGATCCCCCATTGTATCAGGGGAGGTGTTGGGGTCTCATCGTGAAGGCCAGGATGAGGTGGGGCCCAGTCAGAGCAATGAAACAAAAGTGACTGGGCTGTAGTGGGTTCCCTTCCACAGAGCAAGGGCCCACCCATGATGCCTGTTGGCTCTTATTTTGCATATGTACTGTTGGGTTTATGATCTCATTCTTCAGTTCACAACAGATCAGTAAAGCCTAGTTAGGAGGGAGTGGTGGGGTTGCTGACAGATAATGATGGGAAGTGGGGGTGTGGCTGAGGAGCAATGAGGTTGTCATGGGAAGGCAGAGACTAGAAGATTGAGAGGAACGTGAGACGTCTACACAGTCCATCAGGGTAGAATTTATCCACATCATTAAAATTTAAATTACGATTCAATCTGTCCCAGAGGACAAATGGCCTTTATTTCATTTAAACTTTTATTTGGGCAATAAATACTTAATTGGCTGATGCTTTAAAGTTTACCAGGCTATAGTAAATCTTAATCTAGCATAAACGCAAGTAATATTATAAGCCATTTCCAGTAGGAATAAAATTATCAGCATGTTTTCTCAAACCCTAAAAGACCAAGCTCTGGACTACATTTTTTTAAAGAGATGGACAGTGAGAGAATTTTATTTGGTTTTTTTCCTGTGGCTTGCATTGCTCCAACACTTCTTTGCTGTGGGCATGGTGCTGAGGTATGAACCTGCATCCTCAGGCATGTGAGGCAAGCGCCCGTAACTGCTGAGTCGCCTCTCCAGCCCCTATTTTAAATTCTTTTTTAAAAAAATTTTTATCCGATAAACATGGTCTTACAACTTGGAGAGGGGTTCATCGTCAATCAAGAACAAAAGTGTAATGACAGAGCAAGCCAATATTGGAGCCAGACCATGGTTTCCCCCCTTTGGGTTCCCCATGATTCCATGTTTCACTTTACTTAAAACCCAAGTTGACTGGACTTCTCCTGCAAGTCAGAGGTTCCCTTCGAATTAGATTCACCCATACTACCTCCTTCTGGTCACCTGGATGTCCTTCCTACTCCCTTTCCCCCTCCCTTCCCCCACAGACATTGTTCCATAGACAAATGATGTTTCAAGACCTCAGACTAAGGGCCATATTTTCCCTTTCCATGCCAAGGGGTCCCAAAGAGAGGGAGCGAGATCTGGTTTGCTTGATGAAATTTGATCTAACCCTAGGACCTTGTCTTTGATTCTGTTAAACTTGTGAATCAGCGGGAAAAATTGTTTTGCAAACATATTTGAAACACATTGAGTATCACATACGTAGGTTTTTCTTAACCATTTAAGATTACCCTGAGCTATGCAGAGGTGGGTTGGACACTATGGAAATCAGTATGGGGTTTCCTCAAAAGACTAGGAATGGAAGCATCATGTGATCTGGCTGTTCCACTCCTCAATATTTATCTTAAAGAAAAACAACCCTCAGTTCAGCATACTATAGCAATACATACGTCCCCATGTTTATAGCAGTGAAATTCACAATAGCCAACCCATGGAACCAGCCTGGGTTCCCATCACCATGAATGGATAAAGAAAGTGTGATATATACACAACAGAATTTTACAAGTTTAACAAAGAATGAAATTATACGCTTGCAGGTAAACAGATGGAACTGTTGAGTAAAATAAGCCAGACTGAGAAAGTTGAGGGTTAGGTTTTCCCTCAAATGGAAGCTATGAAGAAAAAAAGGAAAGATAAAAGATTTCACGAAAATAGCAGGAAGTCCAGTAGAGCAGAGCATGAGCGTTAGGAGGGAGGGGAAGGAGAGGTACTAAGCAATAATGGTATTAAGAAATTTCATGTATGTCCATATATGAATATATCATAATCCCACTATTCACATTATACCACCTAAAAATTATCAGTAAATTAAAAAAAACCTTAAAAAGGTGAGTTGGGTATCACTTAAGTGCTGACAAATTGTTAACCCGCATCATGGGCATCTCTGCTCACATCTGGTAGCTGACGCCTGGGCTTATTAGACACAGGTGGCTGAGTTGGACACATCCACTCATGGGTAACCTCCCTGCACACTTATGTGACAGCACTTGTTTTGCTGGGTTTCACATTTCTAGGTATTAAGGACACAGCCTTTTGATTGGTGATGTTCCTGAGAGCCCTCTCTCCACCCCTGTTGCTGCCAACTTTCAGGTCTGGCACTTCTGTGTTGGCATTTTCCCTGTGTTCCCTCCTCTCGTGGGATTCTCTGCCAGCCCTTCCTCTGACCTTTTGCAGTATGATATTCCTGAAATGCAGATTTGACTGGGACGTGCCACTCCCCCACTGCCTGGCTTTCAGAGCACAGTGTGTCTTCAGGTAGGTGCACAAGCACCTGCCTGTTCAGCTGCCTCCTTCCTCTTGGATGTGCCTCCTGTTGCCTCTCAACTGCTGTGCATCCAGCTTTCTCTCGTCTGTGAAGAAGCATTTGAAAACTAGAGAGATCTCTTTAAAATTCTATTTCGGTGAGAGAGATTGGAAATCAGAAAAGACATGTGCTTTTATTTCATGAGATAAGACCTTAGAAACCTTCATAATCACGCTGTCTTTACATCACCCTTCTGTGTATTTCCGAGCTAGTGAGATTGTTGAGAAAGGAAGTATATAAACCTCAGTGATCCATCCCTCCCAAGATTCTAGGAAAATAATTGACACTCAGCAAATGAACTGACATTAGAAAAGATAATTCTAGTAGCATTTTTTTCTTGTCAATTTTTTATTTCCTTGATATGCATCTAATTAACTATCAACTGTTTCTGAAGTGTTTTTGGTTTTACATAAGTTTTTTTCTTCAAAAAATTAATGGTTATTAACTCAAGAAACTTTAGGCTGAAAACGTTCCAACAACAAGGAAAATCCTTAGGTGTATTAATGCATATAATTGTACATATTATTAGGTGCAATGGGATTCTTTTTCCGCCAAACGTGACACTTGTCAGTTTTGACCTTGATGATGTCCTAACACTCTCGCTCCATCAGATGGATTGCCATTTGGCAACATTGGGGCTTCCATCTGCTTAGACCAACGTATTCTTTCCTGTGTTCAGAGTGCTGCTGGCCATCCAAGTGGGTTCACATTTTCATGTACTCTGAAAAAGAACTTCAGAGATAAGCATTCATTTAGAAAGTTGACTTTTTAAAGAGGGACAGAGAAAGGGAGACAGAATATTTCAGTTTTCTCATGTGGCTTTTGTTGCTCCAACACTTGATTGTGGTGCTGGGGTTCGAACCCACAGAATAGTGAATTCCAAGTGAAAATGTTAAAGGTAGAAAGTTGGATAAAAATACCTTTCATTGTAGTTTTGAAGAAAGCACGTATGTTGCTTTTCCAAAAGTATTTGGAAGATATTCTACATTAGCCTGAGAACTTTGTCAGCCTTCAAGAATTGGAAAACTGAGCCAGAATGGTGGTGGTCTACTGGAATCACGGCTACTTGGGAGGCTGAGGCAGGAAGTTTGCAGGTTTGAGGCTAACATTAGCAACATAAGGATACCCTGGCTCAAACAAAACAAATAATAAAAAAAGGGGGCTGACGTATAGCTCAGTGGTGGAATGCCCACAGTTTCAATTCCCAGTACTGCAGAGGAGAAGAAAGGTGGGCAGAGAAGACCATTGAAGGCTGGGGCTCAATACTGGGCAACTGAGGCCAAAGGGAGTTTATTGTAATGAAAGTGTGCGGAGGGCAGGTGGCCAGGAATTGACTGTTGCTGCATCATTTTGATTGTGGGATGCAGATAGGCCCATTGATCAATATCAGAATTGTCTTGTTCAGTGGGAATTTCACCTTCATGAATAGGAAGGATTAAGACGGTGGTCGGGGGAGGGAGTTCCCAGCGTCAGTGAGAGAGGAAGGGTAGAAAAAGTATAGGGCTCGAGGAAGAATTCATTAAAACTAAGGTCTGTTTGCTTTACAAGTCTGGCTGTCATGTTAAATTCTTACCCAGTATAAAACTCAAGGAAATTGTTGTGAAAGAATATTGAAAAGTTTCAAAGGAATTTAAAAATAATTAAAACTTGCTGTCTTCCACTTAGTCAAAGGGTGACTTAAGAGTCTGACTTTCCAGCTGTGCCATCATGAGGGACGAGGACTCTTTCTACTTGGCCCTGCTCTGTAGTTGACTGTCTCCTTTGGGTTCAAGCAGAGGCCTCCTGGACAGCTGGTGGCCAGCACAGCTGTAGTGACCCAGCTCTATCGTGCCCCTCCTAAGGACAGAGCTCCCAATTTAGCTGTTGGGTTTGTGCGTAAAATGCCACAGCACAGACATCTGAGATCTTGCATTCTGTTTAAATAAAAGGGCAGATGCTTCACACATGTTCTCATGAATTGACATAAACCATGGAAGGAAAGAATGCTGATATTCAATAGGAACCCTGTAGCAACTTGTTACTTGTAATTTTTAGGTTTATAGTGAGAACAGATGCAGAAAGCAAACCTGCATCTGTGCTGACACGGGATTAGGAGTTACTCACGCTCTTATAAGTGCCTGAGCAACAGCAAGTGGGGCATCTATAAATAGTGGGGTCTGATGGACCCCAGAGACTGGGGTGCTTCCTCCGGCCAGCATTGTCTCCTGTGGCCACATGGGACAAGGGAGGAACAGGGCCCAGGGGGAGGGAGTGGCACTCTGCCTCTTTCCATATCAAGAAGAGCAGATGCTTGAGCCGTGGGATGAGCCTGCTGAGGTAGAAGACCTAAAAATAGGGCTGAGAAAGGGTTTGCACCCCCACCCCCTTGGAAGATATTGGTCTACTTGACTTTTGAAGGCATCTGATGGCTCTCAGTGGACCTCTGTGTTAATTTACACATGTTGATCCTTTGTCTCCTCCCAGGCTCAACTGTATAATGGAGTTGAGTTCTCGGACTGCGGAGGCTTTGGGCCCTGGGATTTCCTTCTATTTGTGAATTTATACTGATTTGCCTGTGCTGTCTTGGTCCTCCATGGCGGTGTCAGGCATGTTCCAGTGTTGCGTTAATTGATGTATACTTGTGCAGAGATCAAGAGGAGTTATGATCTGTGGCTACCAGACTCAGCCAAGTGTCATGTGGGCTGAGGTGTTTAGTTTTAAAATCATGGGATAGCGTTGAGCACTTATGAAGTGAATCACATGGTGTGAGCCGGTCCCTCACTCACTGCCCTGAGAGGCCACACCCCTTACTGTGTGCTGGAGAAACTTCTCCATGATGGTAGGGTCTCCTCACAGGTGGTGATGTGCCTGTGCATGCCGTCTCAGGGGGGCAACCATATGGGACCTCATGGTAGACCGGGACCCATCTGTTAAATAAGCTAATAATCACTTTTATGTGTAGCTTGCTCTTGTCAGTTCAGGACAGCTGGTTTTATAACACACCCTTTAGATGATGCTGGCTAGAAATTGATTTCTTACCTATATATTATAGTGTTTTAAAAAGCAGTGATTGCTTAAACTAGGAACTAGTTTATAAGAAAGGGTCAGGTAAGGCCCCCCAGTGTTTACCTAACATCCTTTAGGTTATCTGTGATTTAGAAGCCTTTTGACAAACAGGGGTCTGACTAGTGGCAAGGTAGAACAGTAACTTGGAAGTCTTAGAATTTGCGTAGTATAAATAGAGGCATTATTTCCTGGTCTTTCATTTCAGCTGTTGACTTTAGTAGCAGTAGATTTTTGATTATCACTATGTCTTTCACTTGGCTTTTTTTTTTAAACCCTGGAGACAAATGGTGAAGTTAGATACGGCCATGAGTCAGCCAGATGCTCTGTCAAAGTCTTCTAGTAGCCATCAGGGTGGATGGTGTTATGTATCAAAACCAGCATCTGGGCCCATGAACTTTCCTTAGCATTCAATAAAACAGAAGCTACTCTGGTTGGGCTTGTTTGGGTTATAAGCTGATGAAGTACTCCTGGGTAGTTTTCAAAAGCATCTTTTAAAGGTGAAACTTGAGGTCAGATTGATTTAGCAGGTGGCACTCATGTGTGAGTTGACATGTGCAGTTGAATTGAGTCTGGATGTTATGCCCAGGTGACACAAAGGAGGTGCTTCTGAATTCCAAATGACGAGTGTAGCAGTCACCAGTTGAGGCAGTTGGATAGCCTTGTTCATAAGACTGTTCTTCTTCTTACAAAGTTAATTGATTCTGTAAACCTCAATGAAACCAAGAGTTTATGGAGTTGGTATTTCAAGGATCTTAAATTTTGCAACTTAAAACCAGGCTGAGATTGCATCTGATTGGATTTTTGTGTGGGTAATATTGTAGAATGAGGAATACAATACATAAAGCCCTGACAGACTTCATTTTTTTCTCCTATTAAAAAAAAATGTTTCAGAACAGGGCTGGAGTGGTGACTTGGCAGTAAGAGTGCTTGCCTGGCATGCACAAGTACGCAAGTTAAAACCCCAGCACCACATACACAGTGAAGTCTTGGAGCAACGAGGGTCATGTATAAAACTAAATAAAAATTGTTTTTTTCTCACTGTCCCTCCCTCTTTATTCTGAAACTTTTTAAAGTTCACACACCATTGACAAGACAAATGTAGCTGAGTCCAGTGGCGGTTGCTGGAGGATCTATTGGAACCAGCAAGAAAACAATGACTTGCCACTTGGATGTCCAGCTGGCATTGCCATGAGGGTAGTGATTTCAGGTCCCATGCCAGTTCTAGAGGGCAGCAGGTCTGTGCTGGCTCCTGGGTGGGAGTGCCTGCGTGGACAGGTAGCCTGTGATGGAGAGGGGGAGGTCCCTGAAGAAAGAACTATAGAAGAGGGAGCTTAAGAATGGGTGGGGAGACTGTGGACTGGGGAATGTTCTGGGCCTGTGGATCACAGTATATCCTAAAGTCCTCCTTCCGGAGTTGGTGTACAGCCATCACTTTTGGAGCCAGGATGGTGTTTCAGCAAGATATACCATGTTTATTCTAAATATTTAATTTTGCATTTGGTTTTAAAAGGTGGCATGCCCACGTAGCTGCAACTTTGTAAAGTATACAAAAGATTTACAGTAAAATAGCCTCCTCTTCTATCTTATCACCTATTACTTTGCTGTCTTCTCCAAAACTTCCCAATTGGCTATCACATGTAGTCATTGTTGCTAAATCCACATGATTTTACAGATGAAGAAGAAAAACACAATTTGCCCCCCTTTTTTTTTTCTTTAAACAATAACATATGCACTGCCTTTTAAAAATTTTATGCCTAGTATTTCTTTGGGCTCTTCCCATATTGGTAAATAGCTCCTGTTCTCTAGCAATGTACACTGTGTACATAGGAATCTTCTGTCTCCTGTTTATTGCTTGTTGGCTTTTTTAAAGAGGACAGTGAAAGAATCAATTTTTAATTTTTCTACGTGGCTTTCATTGCTCTGACACTTGGTTTTGTATGTGGTGCTGGGGTTCAAACCTGTGTCCTAGTACATGCCAGGCAAGTGCTGTAACCACTGAGCCACCGCTCCAGGCCTTACCTATTTTTGGTCGTGGTAAACAATGCTGCAACAAATAACTTTATGGTTGGCCATCCCTATCCACTGGCTGCATGTTGGCAGATTCAAACAAACTATAGAGCAAAACATTTGAAAAAGAAAAAACATCTGTACTGAACATGTACAGAACTATTTCCTCATTCTGTAAACAGTACAGCATAGCTACTATTTGCACTGTATTAAATATTACAAGTAATCTGAAGATGATTTAAAATATAGGAGGACATGTGTAGGTTCATTTTATTGGAAGGAATTTGAGCACCAAGAATTTTGGGATCTCTGGAATGTCATAGAATGAAACTCCTCCCCAACCAATACAGAAGGTGAGTCCAAGAATTTCTGAACACACTGAGAACCAAGGGGGTTGGATGCTCAAGAATGTGTGCAGGGTCACTAGTCACATAGAAAGGGGCTGCATTGGAGGAAAAACTGCTGTCACTTCAATGAATCCATTCATATTGCCTTAGAATAGTGAATAGTAGCAGTACCTGCAGGCCCCATAGAAGGGGGTGTATGGAATTGGATACAGGGTCAAGAAGCCATGTGACAACAGCACATACCTGAGGGTATGGAAAAGCACCAGATGACCTGGGAAAGGGAAAGAGAAATGACAGTAAGGTCATATATAAATTGACCAGAGTGGTGCATGTTCAGTAACAGTGGTATAGAATGAATGCAGAGGTCTGGAATAGCATGTATAAAAACTAAGCAAAAATTTCTCTGCAGTTTCTCCTATCCTGCTACAGTTTTCCATAGCAATCACCATCTTCTATGCACTGAGTTGCGTTACACTTGTTATTAAAAAGCATATGTGTTCCAACGTGATTGACATTGTAGGGAACAATTTGAGCATATCGCAGATTTCATGCTTGCCATGCAATTTTGTTTGCAGAAGCTTAGGTGAATAAGAATACTGTACCCAGCTGAATGGAGCTACAGAGGAATACACAAAATGCATTCATGCCCATACCTCGAGCACCTGTCAATGTTTGCAGTTCGTTTTCTTCAGCCATATACGTACACCTGTGGCATTGCAACTTTCTGCCTCATTTCTGAAAATATTTCTACCACTCTAAAATTAGTCACAAGCAGGAGCTCTTCTAATGCCTACTTGCATAAGCACATTTCATATTTAAATATTTCTTAACCATTCAGCCTGTGTACAATTGTGCTGTAGTTTGTTAGGTTGCACCCTGCCCCCATATGGCCTCTGATTTTTATGGTGAGGTTTATGCACAGCGTGGTGATTTTTTTTTTTTAATTCATGTCATACCTTGCATGATTGATGGATCATGCTTGTTGCTTATTGTCTTGTCCTCCTCCCACACTAAGATGTCAGGAGATGAGGGCAGAGCTTTTGGTTCATTTGCTCACTGTTCTGACCTAGCACCCAGATGAAAGTAGAGGCTCAAAAAAATAATTTGTCAAATGAATGAATTATCTGGCATTGTATCCAAAATAGCATTCTAGCTGTATGCTCTTATAAATTAATGGTTCCATTATAAAAAAAAAAAAAAGTTACTACAGTTAGGAGATGTAGCGTAGCCAAGTTTGGCAGATATGTCTAGTTCTTTGGCCAACATCATTTATCAAGAGGAAGAAATGGAAACGTGGAATATGGGTCACACAGCTTTCTAACATTTGAATTCAGGGACATCTTCGTGGTAAAATAGCCTGTTCAATTAACAAAAGAATAATAAAAGCAAAAGTGGTCAGACCCACGAATGTGCTTATTATGTTCAAGTAGTAATAATAGAGGGAAAAGAAGAGGTCCCAATGATGGTGTTTGATTCCAAAGAGTTTTTAATGTATAAAAACTTTTAAAAATTGAGAAAAGTGATTTTTTTTTTTTTTTGAAGGACCCAAGGTAGTTGGGTTTCTTTTCTTTTTAATTATCATGGGCTGGAAGTGGTGGCTAGGCAGTCACAGCGCTTGCTTGGCATGCACAAGTACCCGGGTTCAAACCCCAGCTCCCATGTACACAACTAGGTGTCAGAGCGATGGAAGCCATGTGAAACACTCAACAAAATTTGATTCATATTCTGTCCTTTTAAATCAAATCATTGCTTCAATACCTGTCATGTATATTTAATATATGAGAAATGGTTAGTGTTTCAGTCAACTTTTTTGGTGTTGTAACAAAAAAAAAAAAATCGAACCTGATCAATTAGAGGAGGAAAGCTTATTTGCGGAGCTCAGGGTTTTGAGCCGTAGACAGCGGGCTACATTCCTCGGGACTTGTGAGGCAGAACATCATGGTGGAAGAGTATGGAGGAAAGTGGCTCAGGGAATTGCAATCAGGAAACCAAGAGACTATACTTGCCAGATTCAAAATATATCCCCCAAACTGCCCCCAGTGACCCACCTCCTCCAGCCACACCCTACCTGCCTTCTGTTACCACTCAATCCCTACCAGGGGGTTAATTCACTATAGAGTGTTTTCACCTCTAATTGTTTTGCATTGTTTCACACATGAGCTTGTGGGGACACCTAACATCTAAATCATAACAGTTCACTAAATGAAGTCAACTATTAAGTGTATACATATAACTTAAGTAGAATTATAGATGTGTTCATATTCATGTCTTCATTTTGAGCTGCTATAATACAATGCCATAGACTGGATAATTCATAAAAATTTATTCCTTATAGTACTGGAGGCTGAGAAATCCATCAAGAGGCCTGCATCTTGTGAGGGTCTGCATGCCAAATCATCCCATGGTGGAACCCACAAGAGCAAAGAGGAGCCTGAACTTGCTTTGTGTTTCTAGAGTTTAAACCTAACACCCATGCGTGTTACTCTTGTAACAAGCTTGCTGTCTTGATAATGAGCCTATTTTGACACAATGATATTGATCCATTTAAGAGGTCAGAGTCCTCGTGATGAACTACTTACCTTGTATTGGTCTCATATCCCAGCACTGGTGCATGAAGAATTAAGTGTCCAGCACAGGAACTTTTGGGGAGTACATTCTAAACCATAGCAACATAATACATGCATGTGGTGTGACTTTTGCAGCAATTCCAGAAGCACTCTCAGAGCATTGCTTATTTTCATCCTCACAGTGGCCTTCCTGGGAGGTTTGTATCTTTGAATGCTGCAGCTGGGAAGTATAAGACCTGGGATTTTGGAGGCAGAGCATCTGGCTTCATGTGTTGAGAGTATTGTGCTAGGTCCCACAGATACCAAGTAAGACTTCGGTGTGAAGAGGGATGGAGGTCTGGATGAAAACGAACAGTGGGATTGGTACCCAAGTCAGCAGAGCATGGGGTGTTGTAGAAATTGGGGAGCAGGCGTTGAACTGCTTTGTTAGGACAGTTCCCCATCTCTTGACCAGATGCCTTGGAAGGTGTTCCTCTTCATTGAAAGGAGCCAAACTTACTGAAGAATCAGAAAGGAATCAGAAAGCATAGACACACATACATGAAAGAAGGAACTAACATTTATTGGACTCCTACCTTTTTCTAGGCACTGGACTATTGGCTTTTTATACATTATTAGATACTGATGATTTGGGTCTAGACTTTGGTGCTTTTATTTTGTTTCATCAATTTTGGTGATATTCCTGTGCCTGGTCCTTATCTATATAATTCAAAGAATCTGCGCACAGTCGCACAGTTCATAAGTGGCTTCATTTAGTCACTGTCTACCAACCAGTGAGCTAGGATTATTTTTGAAAGTCACATGTTGAAGAAATGGTACAGTTAGTTTGAACCCATGGCTGTGTTGGAATCCTTCCCTTTTTCCATTATACAAGGCACATGTTTAATTAAGATGTTTCTAGAAAAAAAGAACATTTGAGACAGAATGATTAAAATTCTATAAGTCAAATAAAATGTGCTTCAGAATAATGGAGGTCTTAAGAAAAAGAACTGGGGAAATGGCATTACAATTAGTCACAGAATATAGAAGACATAGATCGTAAATATGTAACCGTGTGATGCAGAAGATCATACTGGTGGGAAAGGGATTCTTCTCAAAACCAAATCTAATCCTGCCTCTTTCCCACCAAAACACAATCCTTCCTGATCCTCACTCTCTGCAGAACATGAATCCCGGCATGTCCCATGCTGTGGACAGTTTTCTGGCACTTCCCACAAGTGTCCCTTTCACCAGTTCTGTATTTGGTCTGTGTATTCATTTAATATGGTAGCACCCTTTCCTCTTCCCAAAGGCACCATCCCTTACTTTCTGCAAAATTGCTGTGGGAAAGATGTCTCCAAATCCCTTCGGCAAAATTTAGTTGCTGCTTTCTCTGTTCTATCAAATGGTTGTCAGTTTTGTTCTCATGGATTCAATACACTGGCTTGCAAACACATGCTCCTATAACTGAAGGGTTGTCTATGGGTCAAGGCCAGATTTTTATCTGTGATTGTGCTCCTGGTGCCTGTCCTAGAGCCTGGGTACATTTACTCCATGTTTGTGAAATGGTTAAGTAGGTAGATGGATGAATGAATGTTTGAATCATCCCATAAAAGTGTGATACATGGTTAATATTATTTCAAGACTGTTGTAGCCACTGTGACTTGGTGAATGGTTTATCCATAATTAATGTAGTTGCTAACTTTGCTTCTAAAAAGCAATCCTTCAAAATTAGGATATAAAATAGGTTTTAAACAAGATGAGTTGAAGATGTTAACCTTCTGGTTGATCACAATTGGGAAATATTAAAATTTTATGTATCTGCTGCCATCCCTTAAATTCTAGACTTTTGTCTAGGCCTGAATAAAGCACTCCCCATTCACCAGCTGTCTTCTGTTGGCCAGATGTGCCTCAAGAACATCTACAGATGTTCTGTCTTGGTGCATTGCAAAATGCCTCCTTCCTCCATTCTTGGCTCACACTTTCTTGTAAGAAGTAGCCCTACCGTGGCTTGCCTCAGTAAGGAGGTTTTCTATAAGGAAACGGGAGCCAGCAGTGTAGCCAGACCTTCACAGAGAATGTGGGAAGTGGATGTCCTTGGGAACGGGGGGAGGTTGTGTTTGTCTCAGTTGATGGTTCAGCACTGACCTTCAATAGGACTTTTGGAGGTAGAATCTAAGGGGTTCCCTTAAGTCAGGTGTTCTTCCCTGGTGCAGTCAGCAATGGCTAAAGAGATGGAGTCACAGGGTGTCCATATTTTCAGGCAGGATTGTGAAAACACTCCGTAATAACAGTGTAGTCTGGCTGGGCATGCCAGATTTCTGTAGTGAAACTTAAAATACCTTCCAGCAGCAGTAAGTTGAGAAAGTTAATTGAGAGTCCACATGTCAATATTGCTTGGGATAAAGAGAAATACACCATACTGGCACCTGAAACTTGGGCCTCAGAGTGGTACATCCTGAGGGGTTTTAAGGTCTGACATTGAAAGTTATTTTTCCCTGAGGTGGCTGCCTCCAGGATGTCGGACAAAGTAGTACTGCAGATTGGATGACATTTCTATGGCCTACCATGCTTGGAGAATCATTGCAGGGAGGCAGAGGATATCCTTAGGGTGTGATATTTTTGTGGGAGGGGGATAGAGGGACACTTGGCATATAATATTAATTGCTGTTGGTCTTTAAAAAGAGCAGAATTCAGTGGGTAAAAGAAGGGGACTAGCTAAAGAGGCTTTATCTAATGAGATTCAGAGTCCCAGCAAACAGGGGCAGCACGCACCCAATTTCTATAGCAGGCTGTGTGCGGTACAGATAGGCACAGGGTTCTCTTAATATAGGTAAGTGCTATGCTGCAGGGGCCTCAACTGCCTCTTGACTTTGAAACGGTCATTCCTGTGCTATGGAGAGTCATTTTTAAAACATGTCTCATTTTAGTTAAGGAATTTGTGGAATTGGAGAAATGATCATGGCAGTGGTGAAATGGTGATCAGCACCTTTCAGAGGGCAGGACATGGCAGACCTGAGGGCAGCAAGGCAGATTTGTGCTGTTGGAGCTGTGTGGACACAGCATGCATGTTTGTGGTTCTCTTGTCCCATGGACCATTCAGAAGATAGCAGGATGGTGTTGGCATTGAGGAGGGACAGTACGGTAAGGAGGAGGCCTTCAGAAACATGGACGTGCTAGCAGACCTGTAGGTTGTGCTTTGGTTTGTTCTCATGATGGGGCCACGCTCAACTAGACCCTGTGATCTCAGTGGTGAGACTGGGTGCCTGTTTCCTTGTCTGGATACTAAACCTTGGAGTTGATCTGCAGAGACCTTGAGGTTCTGGGTGTGAGGCAGAAATGGACATCAGAACCCAAAGATTTCATCTCTTCTTGCAGCCAAAGGATCTTCATTGGATTTTGACAGCTCCTTAATGTTAACCGAAGTTAGATTATTTTCTTGAAAATGAGTTGAATTTACTACAAGACTAGGGTTAGGAGAATAATCCAGTTTTTAATAAAGGAAAAGCATGGGTAAAAATGCTCAATTCCGGGGCTGGAGTGGTGGGTCTGCAGTTATGGAGTTTGCCTGGCATGCATGAGTACATGGGTTCAAACCCCAGCTTTTGGAGTTTGTCAACTGTCAGAGCAGCAAAAGCCATGTGGAAAAACTCAATAAAAATAGTTTCTCTCCCTCATTGTTCTCTTTAAAAAAAAATTCAATTCCTACAAGTGTGCCATCTATGTCTAGTAAAATCTGTATTACTTATTAGTAGATAGTAACCAGCTTTTTTAATTGACTGAAAACTTTTTTGGGGGATCAAATTGATAAGCACATTGATTGCAGAATGACTAAGAAGCAATACAGGTTAGCTAAGAGTGGGATGGTGTTAGGCCAGCTTGGGATAACGTTGGCTGGTAGGTCTTGTTTTGGGAAATAGATTTGATCAGGAAAGAGATCTCTTGCTTAGATGGAGTCAGTATTCATTCACAAACTACCTGCTGGTGTTTGTAACATCATTGGAATGGGCAGACCCACTGGATGCCAAAAGGCTATCATATTTTCATTAAAGTGTCCTGTATCTGGATTGTGTATGTAAAATAGTGTCATCTGACAAAGCCGATAGGAATTCCCAATGTGTTAAATAACGAAGTGTAGACTTCAAGAGCTTAAATTAGTCAAATGAAAAGGTCAAACAATGCAAGTAGCGTCCTGCCTCTTAGGTTAAAAATTTTCTTACAGGAGCATAGCAAACGTATTGAAAAAGTTGCATTTGTGTGAAAGAAGACCTTGGTGTGTTTGTTAGTTGATTGTGTTTATAGAATATAAAGCTTTCAGAATGAGCTGGTCTGTAAAGCCTTTTATCCTTTTAAAAGGACATAAAGTGGCCACAGCTGTGATGCTCTGCAAGCTGTGTATTAGGAGAATCCTGCCTGTTAGGAAGGAATCCTCATAGCATGCGGGAGGTCGAGTTGTGGATGGCCAGAGGACCCCGGGGAAGCTTGGCCTGGAGACCCTGGCAAGGGTGAGGGAAGTTCTCTCCAGTGATCAGGTTTGTCCTGCAGAGGGAGTGGGGCTGCTCTGGGCATTTTCTGGGGGCAGCACCACCACCTCCCAGGGTAGAGGTTACTGGTAGACAGTTAGGATTTGGGTTTGAGCATGTTTGATGGTGGGGTTGGGATGTATCTTCAGTGGGTGAACAGCTGAATTTGGCCTCTGAAATTCCTTCCAAATCTCAAATTCTGCAGTACTAGACAGTCCACATTTTGTTGTAATTTTAGAGCCACTAACATATGGTTGGGAAGATGGATTTATCATTATAACTTGGGTTATGTAATACTATAAAAGGAAGCAGTGATGTGACTATCCTTTAAGTGGGAAGGCTCAAGGAAGTTCATAGGGAAGCAAGAGAAGCCACGACTGTTCTGCAGAGTTACATTGGATACAATTGTGATGAGAAAAGAAACTGGTCCCTTGAAAAACAGTGATGGAAGAGAGCGCAAAGGAGATATGGGAGACGTGTTCCAAGAATCCACTTCGCATTCAATTGGTAAAAGGTTGAACCACTGGAAAGAGATGAGGATTAAAAAAAAAATCCTGTCTCCCCTTTCGTGATTCTTTGAGCAGTTCTGCTTTCCAGTAATCATAGCTTTGTTTGACCAAGCAAACCCTGCCTCTCGGGGCCCTGTGTTTTACAGAGTGGTTATTACAGCTGGCGCGGGCACCAAGGACCCATCAGGGCTGTGGCCATCCTGGAGATTCTCTTCAGAAAGAGACGCTGATTACTCTTTATTTTTGCCCATGTTGTTTTACGCTGATCTGTAATTTCAACTCCAGTATACAAAGGGCCTACAGAGCGCCAGCTGAATGCTTAAAGACCTTTTTCTTTTAAAATCTTAAGGGACTGTTGATTCTAGTGTTTCCTGTTAGAAGCTGGTTGAGATGCATCTGTTGGTTTTCTTAACTTTAGTACACAAAAAAGTCAAAGAAACCACCGGTTTCAGTTTACGTTGAAGGTCTTGCATCTTTTTTTTCTTTTTGCCATCTTATACTCTCCAGTAGGTTTTGGAATGAGACCTGGGTCTGAGTCGGAGGCTGAGATCTTGGGGAGCCCCCAAGTGTGTGCCTGGTGCCGATTTCTCTTTGGCTATCTCCGGGCCATGTTGGAGTCGCATGTGGAAGGGAGGGAGGCAGGACCAAGACTCTGCTTATATTCAAGGTCACTGCCAACTATAGAGGGCAGTTAAGAGGCACCTTCTTGGAGTGGTTATCTGTTTTTGTTTTTAAGAGACGGACAAAGAGAATCAAATTTACTTTAGTTTTTCATGTGGCCTCAGTTGCTCCAACACTTCATCGTGTACCTGGTGCTGAGGTTTGAACTCGCATCCTTGACCTTTCCAGGCAAGCACCTTAACTGATGAGCCACCGCTCCAGCCCCCTCCTTAGCTTTTTTGAAAAGCAAATCTTAACTGACCTGTAATGCTGGCGCTTGCTTTTAGTAGATGCTTTTTCATATGTTTCAATTCTATTTTTTCAGGGGGGAGGTGGCCTTTATGATTTTTAGGGTTCTCTACCTTTTAAGGATTTCTTTCTCTTTCCCATTTGCTTCAATAGCCTCATGTCCATATACTGAATCTTGAACAAAATGATTTCTACAACCTGAACATCATAGGGCATGGTGGACATTCTCAGACTCCACTCCTGCTCTGGAAGTTCAGATCCCCTCAGGAAATTAAACAATATGCATTTAGCTATTTTTATTAGTGTTTTGAAAGGGACTTGAAAAATACTCTTCGCCTAGTAATTTAACGTCTAGGAACCAAGCTTAAGGATATCTTATGTAATGCAAAACAAACATGTTCATTCTAAGCCATTCTTTGCAGTAATGAATTCTAAGAATAAACTGTCTAACGGGATGGTGTTACTGCATCTTTCTACTTGTCTGCCTGTTTCAGCAACTTGTGTTCATTTGAGTCACTTCAGCACTTGAGGGTCACAGAATCACATCTTTTATGGATGAGGGGCTGGAACTTTAAATTATTTGGCATGCACAGTTTGTAAGTGGGGGGAAGCCTTGATTTTAAAATGTCTCCTTTTACTGATTATAAACCCTGGGACTTCTGTTCCTGGCAGTATGGCAAGTGGGTATCCTGGAAATCCTCTTGCAGAACACTGAATAGTGCAGTTACAAAACGCTGAGCATCCTTTCAACTGTGTGACAGATGGCGAAGCACAGGAAGTCCCCAGGGACCAGGAAGGTTATCACAAGTGAGAACTGTGAGAGGTCATGCCGAGCAGCCCTGTGAATGGTGGGACTTAAGGGCACCTGGAGCAGTGGGCGGATAGGAAGTGTGACCACAGGCCCCAGGAGGGTAGGGATCCCTGTTTAAAGCTGGGTCCCTCAAGACTGTACTGTTGGTGACAGAATGGATTTCAGAAAACGTGCTTACAAGATTAGGGAAGTAACCAGGAATTTCACTGGCTCAGGCTTGAATCTCAGCATGGTGGGGTTTGTACTCTCAGGCCTGTCCTTACTTGGGGTTTGGAATTACATGGCTTGTATAAGAATCCCCAAGCTGATGAATTAAAATAAACAGCATCCCAAGCTGGCCATGCCCATCTTTAAGGATCTCATTCTATAGTCAGGCCATCCAGGTTTCCCACATGCGAACACCCTGCTGAGGATGAGCTCACAGTTCAAAATGACACTCCCCTGAGGAACTGTGATTCCTTACCTGGGACTCGGTACACCTGGTCAGGGGTGGGAGAATGCTATGAAGTTATGTAATAATGCTGAATGGAGAAGATGAAATAAGTTGACAGGAAGAAATTTAACACAAAGATGCTATGAAGAACACAAAGGTAGACATGAAAAAATCAAATGCGAAGTAAAGACTCGGGGGCTGGAGAGGTTGCTCAGCAGTTACAGCGCTTGACTGGCACGCACAGGGATGTGGATTTGAACCCCAGCACCATGTACACAATGAAGTGTTGTAATAACGAAATTGACATGAAAAACTAAATTTGATTATTTTTATTAAAAATAACTCTGGATAGGTTAAAAATCAGATTAATGAAAAAAAAATTTTTTTTTTCTGGTGGGGGTACTAGGAATTGAACCCAGGGATACTTAACCACTGAGCCACATCCCCAGTCCTTCTTATATTTTATTTTGAGACCGAGTCTTGCTAAGTTGCTTTGGGCCTTGCTAAGTTGCTGAGGCTGGCCTTGAACTTGCAATCCTAGTGCCTCAGCCTCCTGAGTTGCTGGGATTACAGGCATGTGCCACCACACCTGGCTTGAAGAAAAACTTTTATGTTGAAATATACCTAACTGGCTCAGAGCTACACATATACTACTATATTTCCTGGGAGTTTTATAAGAATCACAGAAACAGGACCCAAGAAGATAACTTGCAAATTATGAAAGCTAATATTTTATAGCAGCATATAACCTTTTTGTTGGGAGTGTGGTCCGAGTGGCGGTGCTGATTATCTACGCCTGCAGGTGACCATTCTCAGATTGCACGTTCAGTGACAGATGCAATGAGACAAGTTCTGTTTTAATATTCTTTAACACTGCACTCGAGGGTATTAATATCACAATTCTCAAGGGATATCACACTCTCCTATATTATCTTAGTCACAGCACACATAATATAATCTAGTAATTACACACCACTTATAGGCTATTCTTAATGCAGTAAGCTCAAGGTAATAGGTAAGGAGTAATAAGCTCATAGTCCTCTCACCAGCATCGGTGTGATGTCCATGGTTACCAGTAGAATGCACGCAGAGTCCTCAGGCAGGTCAGGTCAGGCACTCTCTAGGAGCGGAGGTCAAATTGCAGGGAGCTGAAGAATCGGGCAGGCAGGCACTCACCAGGGAGCCGAGATGGTTGCTGGGTTTGGAGTAGCAAGCTGCTTCAGACTATGACATGGAGTTGCTGGGTTTGATGGCAGGTTAAGCGGGTTGCAAGGGATGGAGAGGAGGCATGCAATGGGCATAAGGACCAATGTCGATACACTTCCATTGTGGAGTATGTCTCCAGATTTCTTGGTTGCAGACTTCGGTTTTTATCCTCTTTTTGTGAGGTCCAGGCCCACTTGTGGATTTTCTCATTAGTATGCATTTTTGGGTAGGTCCCACCTGGTTAGTAACATAAGGGTCCACCCACTTGTGGGTTTTCTCATTAGTATGAATTTTTGGGTAGGTCTTACAGCTGCTAATCTTCAAGTTTACTGTTGTGGTACAATGCAGGAGCTGTGGCTCAGGCTAAGTTGCTTCACTGTGTAACTTGCGTTTTGGAAGCTTGCTCTGTGTACTAGACTATGTCTCTGTCCACTCCGGACACTTTTTTTTTTTTTTTTAAATAGTCCCATTTAGTTTATCATGGCCCTTGTTTCTGCGACACCTCATCATGTAGTTGATGTGCTTGGGTTTGAACCCACATCGTCATGAATGCCAGGCAAGTGCTAAGGCCACTGAGCCACCATTCCAGCCCCAGTAGTATATAACTTGAGTAGTGAGATTGTTCCCAATTATTTTATGAACTATTGACAGTTTGATAATTTGTGCTGCTGGGGCTGGAGCAGTGGCTCAGCGGTTGCAGTGGATGCCTGGCATGTGTGAGTACGCGAGTTCAAACCCCAGCACCATGTACACAACAAGGTCTCCAAGCAGTGAAAGCCACATGAAAAACAATAAAATTGATTCTGTCTCTCACTGTCCTTTTTACTTTTTATTTTTTGAGAGGGACAGAGAATCAATTTCACTTAGTTTTTCATGTGGCTTTCATTGTTCTGAGACTTCATTGTGTACATGGTGCTGGGATTTGAACTCAGGTATTTGAGCATGCTGGGCAAGCGCCTTGATAGCCGAGCCACTGCTCCAACCCCTGTCCCTCTCTTTAAAAAAAATTTTTTTTTTCTGCTGCTGACTGCTCACCCTGTGAAAGGCCTTGTCTTTGCTGCTTTCTGCTCTGTGACCTGTGGCTTTCTGTGGTTTTCATCTGTCTGTGCTCCCTCCCATCTAGGGTACCCTGCACTTCTCTGGGGACCACTCTTCCCCTGGGGCAGGAGATTGTGGTAGAGGCTGGTCTGGGAATTGTACCAGACCTTTAGCAGCAGAGGCCCCTGTGATGATCTCTCAGTGGCCGATTCCCAGGCCTCCAGGCCTCCGCTGCTTTGGGCCCTTCCAAGGCCTGGTAAGGAGGTTTTCTTTGACTCTGGCAAGCCAACGCACTTTCAGCATAGACCTTTTGCTTATGTTAGCCCGTTACCTTCTTGCTTTAAGTTGTAGAAACTTGCTGTTTCACCAACTTGCCTTTCAGAAAAGGGAAGTGAAATGTGAAAAAGACGGTTACTCCTCACAGGTCCGAGTTGGCAGAGGGTAAAGGCTGCGGCTGAAGCCAGGTCCGGGCTGCGCTCTGTCCTCTGCTCTGCCCAGCCTCTGCCCATGTGGGCTCTACTGTCCATGGAGATATGACTTGCTCCCAGCCACAACCCTGCTTTCCTTGCGCGGTGTGCTCTCATGCTTGGGAAGAAGGCTTGGTGCGAGTTGTTGATGAACACAGGCATGTTTTTGGACTGCTCCTTCAGTTTTCAATCATGAGCACAGACGTACTTGCTTACGGCAACATGTGTATCTGTTTTTCTAGTTTACTTAGGTCAGGACCCTGGCATTGCTTAGCTGTGCCTCTGCCTAGGGTCTCATCAGACTGAAGTAAAGGACTCAGCCAGCCAGACGATGTTCTCATCTGAGACTTGAATTCTTCCAAACTCACTGGTGGTTTGCCTCGTTCAGTTTCCTGAGGTTTAGACTAAGACCCTCAGCTTTTCCAGGCCATCTGCCCTTCTCCCCACGTAGCCCTTCCATCAACACATCCATTGTCGCTTCTAGGTTGCCAGGAACACTCTGCTGGTGCTGCTGCCTGCCTTGAGGATTCTCTGTTGAAGGGCTCACCTGATTAAGCCAGGCCCACCCAAACGAATCTCTTTGATTAATTTGAAATCCACTGACTTGAGGCCCTAGTGATCCCTACAGAATTCCTTCATTTTTGTCACATAGTATAATCAAATCACAGGAGTGCTATTAGATTCAGAGGTCTTGCCCTCAGAGAGAGGGAGTTATTTAGTGGGTACAGGAGTGAAGGGAATCTTGGCCATTTTAGGACTCCGTCTACTGAACTTGTGTAAACATTTACTCAAGACTCAAAGAATTGCATGGGATTAGTCAGGGTCAGTAACAGGTTTTTTGTTTTGTAGAGTTTAAATTCCTTTCCATCTCAAGTTCATTCACAGTACTTTATTACATCTCCAGACTCCCAGTGTGGGAAAGAGCTTAAGAATTCCTCTAAGTAGGAAGGAGAGAGAATTTAGCAAATTGAAGCAATTTCTAAATACATTGGGGTTGTATTGGATCAAGTTTAGGCTAATAAAAGTGTGATTGATAGATCTTAAGTTTAGGTCTGTTACCATGTCTCTGCAAGGTACATAAAGAGAAAGCATTTACAAACGTATGTAATTGAACATTGCTATGGAATCTAAGCATAAAAAAACCAAGATTTACAACAAAGATGTAAATCTTGGGGCTAGAGCGGTGGCTCAGTGGTTATGGCGCTTGCCCAGCATAAGCAAGTACATGAGTTCAAACCCCAGCATCCATGTACACAACTGTCAGAACAATGAAAGCCTTGTGAAAAAACTCAAACTTTTCTAAATGTCCTCTTAAAAAATATAAATATTTTGATCACAGTGTAGAACAGGTTGGGTATTAATGCACTCCAGTGATGAGTGACTTGTGCTATAAGCTGAGTGCCAATCATGTGTTACAAGGTAGAATTTTACTTCTAGTCATCTTTATAGAGGTATAACTCGCATTCATAAACATGCAGCCTTTAAGCAAATTTGAATTTTATTTAATTTTTGTAAAAGAGGGACAGTAAGAGAATTTTAGTTTTTCACGTGGCTTTCGTTGCTCCGACACTTGTGTATGTGGTGCTAGGGTTTGAACCTGTGTCCTTGCACATGCCAGGCAAGTACCTTTACTGCTGAGCCATGGCTCCAGCCCAATAGTTAGTTTTGACAAACGTGTACACCCATGTGCCTACCACCACCAAAATTCCAGTGTGGAACGTGTCCCTGCTCCTCAGGTTTCCTTGTGCTCAAGTCAGGCCTTGTCCAC
The DNA here is from genome assembly GCA_004027875.1 of Aplodontia rufa. Lineage (NCBI taxonomy): Eukaryota > Metazoa > Chordata > Mammalia > Rodentia > Aplodontiidae > Aplodontia > Aplodontia rufa. The sequence goes on along the minus strand of PVKS010008692.1, from coordinate 26,108 downwards.
TCTCCACCTCACCCCCCCAAGCCACTGGCAATCGGGGAGACACTTGGGACAACTATAGATTTGTATTTTCTAGAGTTTCACAAACACAAACCTATGTGGGGTGGGGAATGCCTTCTTTTATTTGGCATTATGATTTTGAGATTCCTTCATATCATGTGTTAACAGCTCTTACTCTTTCTCACTGTCCCTCTTTTTTTAAAGTATCAATTTTTAGTTTTTCATGTGACCTTTTTCCTCCAACATGTGGTGTGGGGTTTGAACCCGCATCCTCATGCATGTCAGGCAAGCGCTGTAACCGCCGAGCCAATGCTCCAGCCCCAGCTCATGACTTTTTATTGCTTAAAAAATAGTTGTGTGGCTGTAACCATGGTTTGTTCGTTTATTAACAGCTTTATTCAAATCAGCATTTGATATTTGACTTTTTTTTCTATATGTTCACTTTTTCTTGTGTAAATTCCTAGAAGTAGGGGCTGGAACAGTGGCTCAGCGGTTAGGGCGCTTGCCTGACATGCACGAGGATGCAGGTTTGAACCCTAGTACCATGTACACAACAAAGTGTTGGAGCAATAAAAGCCACATGACAAACTAAATAAAATTGATTCTCCCTTCTTTCACTGTCTGCCTCTCCAAAAATTAAATTTCTAGAAGTGGAATTGGTAGGTCTTCTGTATGATTCCTGTTATTTTAGAAATCATTAAACCTTTCCCCCCAACTTTGTACCATTCACACTCCTCCCAGCAAGGTGCGGGTCCTGCTGGCCCACTCTGGCCAGCAATGCTATCCTAGTCTTTGATTAGTCCTTCCAGTAAACCTGCAGTGGTCTGTCTCATTTCTGTAAGGTCTAAATAAACCTTACATGCTGTAGTGTTGCTAAACTAGCTTTTATTATTGTAATTGCATTATAATCATACAAAATGGCAGGATTCATTGTGATATATACGTATATACACAAGCACATACCATAATTTGGTACCTTTCATTGCTCCATTACCACCCCTTTCCTTCTCTCTCCCCACAAATATCAATCCTTCACTGATCTAGTCTTTTTTTTTTTTAATATATAAAGAGAGGATAGTGAGAGAATCAATTTTTATTGAGTTTTTCACATGGCTGTAGTTGCTCTGACACTTAGTTGTGTACGTGGATTGCTGGGGTTTGAACCCATGTACTTGCGCATGCCGGGCAAGCACCGTAATCACTGAGCCACCTCTCCAGCCCCATGATCTAGTGTCTTTTAAAGGAGATTTCCTAGGAGTTTTCTGTAGACAGAAGTATATTATGTGAATAATTTCTTAATTTATGGCTTAATACTATCTAAATATCATTTCTCAACATACAGTAGTTATAGTTTTCTTGATGGAAAAGCAAATTTCACTGGATGTTTTTTTTTGCTCAAGAAAAGACTACTTTTTTGAATGTATTGTAGCAAGCAGCAAAATGGTGATAATGGAAGTCATTTCAAGATAAAAGATGTATATTAGTTTTACTTGGCAATATGAGCCCTTTTATATTCAGTTCTGCAGCCATAGTTAAACTGCTGAAACCAGTGTCCTGTTTTGTGAATGTATTGCTAATGATGAGATAGATGGTCAACATGTAAATAATATTTACAGGTAAAACAAAGAAGTATATTGAAAACAAAGAATTCCTTGAAAGAATTCAGTTAAAAAGCTGAAAGGTGAGGGCATTCACCACTTCATGTATCAACACAAGCATTTTGTGGACATGAAGTAGTACTTAGGTTTGCTGAGAATGAGGCAGTGTACAGGTGTCAAGGCACTGTTGTGAAACTGTACCAAAAGTGTTTGCATGGAAATTGGTGGGTGAATTGATGGCAAAGATGTAAGCATCACTTTACAAGGGTATATGCAGAAGTTAGTGATCCGGAAAACTACCCCATAGAACAAACAGTGAAGAATTTTTTCACTGCAGCTTAAGTAATGTGCAAATTTGCTAATGTGGCAATTCCTCTTGGTAAATGTGTAAATTGAACATGGTGATATGGTTGAAGTGTTTTTAGTTTTATTGCTGATAAATCAATGAGCTCTGTACTATCTAAAACTATGATGAATACATTGCCAACAAGTGTGGTTTGGAATTTAAATTTTGTATAGGCGTGTGTGTTCTGATGACAGTGTTGCAAAGACAGAATTTCCAGGGCAGGTGCATGGAACAAAGAATTGGCAATGAAATGGAATTAATGCTTTTCTTCATTGAAAGTTGTTGATGTGAAAAAGACACCCAAAGTCACAGCGTGCTTGTACTTAGTGATGGTGTAGGAATTTTACAATATGAGAAGACAGAATCTTAAGGCTTATGCCTTTGATTACGTAAAACTAGACATAGAAAATGTTATTGTATGCTGAAGTATGGTTATGTAGGGAAGGGTTCTTTGGAAAATGTAAAATAACTTAGTACTTTAGTTCCTTTTCTTTAAAAAAAATTTGTTTGCAATTCTTTACAGGTGTTGATTAGCCAGATTTGCTTATTTATTATCCTGGGTATTAAAATTTCCTTGCAACAAAAGAAAGCAACATGTTTTTGTAATGGCAAGTAAGATCAAACGACAAATACACAAGGTAGTTTAAGACTAGAGAGTCTGGGGCTGGATCAGTGGCTCAGCAGTTATGGCACTTGCCTGGCATGCCTGAGGACACAGGTTCAAACCCCAGCACCACAAACGCAACAAAGTGTTGGAGCAATGAAAGCCACATGAAAAGCTAAAATTGATTCTCTTGTCATTGTCCCTGTCTCTCTTTTTTTAAAGTCTGCAGATTGCTGATACAGTCCGTGAATGAACTATAGGTATCTAGAGTAGATAATACTGCATATCTACAAAATACTATCACCAAACAGCTTCTGAATCTGATCAAACATTTTGAATTTTATTTTCCATGAAAAAGGCCTATGCTTTTAGGAAATTTGTGGATCTAGTAGCTATTTATTTCATTCAATGAAATTTACTCATAAAAAGTCTAATATAACAATTGTGGAATTGGCAACCACTTAAAGGATTAAGTATTTTGAAAAAACAAGCTCATTTGCTTTCATTTTGGATGAAAGCTAAAAACTAATGTTCATAGCATCCCAAAATTATGCTAAATCCTCTTCTCCAATTTCCATCAGTATACCTCTGTGGGACTACTTTGTGTGTTGCTAAAACAAAAGATAAAAACAACTTACACATATTAACTCCTTTAAGTAGCTTAGTTCAGTCAACCTAGGATGGATGCACACAAAATAAGCTAATCTGTTTCATTAAAAACTTCAAATATTGTATATGCTGCTTTTCTGCGTTATATCCATATTAGGTTTTAATGCAGAGATCTGTGTTTTCCTTTGATTTCTTCCTCCCTCCTTCCGTACTGGGGATCAAACCCAGGGTCTCACACATGGTAGGCAAGCACTCTACCACTGAGCTGCATCCCAAGTCAGAGAATCTTTTTCACTTGTAACTCTTCGGCAGGAGTGACAACAAATGTTGAGAGTTATAGGGACTTTCTGTATTAATTGGCTGTGTGCTTGCTTTCATTATGCCTATATTAGTAACTGTTTCCTCTTCAAAGTTTAATCAGATCATATGTATTAAAATAGAATTTTGTCTACCAAGCTAAATGATGAGATACTTGTGTTTTGTGTGTCATTTATTTTCTTCATAAGCCATTCATTTTATATTTTATGAAAGCATTGGGCAACAGGTGGATTTGAAAAACCCTCCCTTCCACCTGGTTAATTTGGCAAGTGCTGAGCTGACATTGTGGTTTCTCCTTGGGAACTCTTATTTTAGGTTGCAGCCCCATTGCAACCCCCACCTCTCCAGTGGAGCTTGCAGGGGATACCTATGGGTTTGTTCTGGGCAGCTTCTTCAACATGGCAGTTGCGAGTCTCTATGAAGCCCTAGACTTTCTCCACTAAGAAAGTGACTGTAGAGGGTAATGTCTAGAAATATTGGTCTGATGTTTACTGAGCCAGTCAGCATGGTGGTTTTCAGTGATGACTTTTTCCTGAGGACCCACCAAGCCCCTCAACTCTAGCACTTGCTTGTGTACTCCCATAACGGTGGGGTGGTTTTACAGGTCACCAGTAGCCTCTTTGTTACCAAATGCTGGGACCTTTTTCTTTACTTTTATCAATAACCATACATATTAATAGAGTACAATGTATATTTTAACACATATATGCAGTGTGCACTGGTCGGGGTAATCAGAATTTCTCTCTCCTATCATTTCTTTGTTTGGAGTCTTCCAGCATCTCTTTTCTAGATCTTCATGAAATATGTAATTGCAAACTTCCCACTGTGCTGCAGAAAACCATCATTTGCTCCTTTTAGCTAACTTTGTTTTGGTGCCTGTTGTCCCACCTCTCTTTATCCTCTCTCCCTCATCGTATTCTCCAGTAATCACTATTTTCAGATTGAGTTTTTTTAGCTTCCATTTGCTAGAACATGGTATTTGTCTTGTGTCTGGCTTATTCTGTGCAATCCAGCTATACTTTTGGGTATATAGCCAAAAGACGAAATTGGCTTGTTAAAGAGATACGTGCATAACCATGTTTCTCGTAGAACAACTGCTAAGATGCAGAATCAACAGAGGTGCATATTGATGGATGAATGGATAAAGAAAATGTGGTCTACATCAACAATGGAACACTAAGTGGCCACGAAGCAGAATGAAATCCTGCCATTTGCAGCAACTTGGATAAAACTACAGGGACTTTTCTGTTATCCCCCACTCTGTCAGTGGAGGCTTTTCACTATTGGTCATTTAAAACTTTCTCCCCTACTGGGTCTCCTGGAACAGGTGCTCTTGTTTTTCTCCCTCTCCTTCTGGAAGCTTCGGGGAGTTTTCCTTTTTCTGCCTCCTTGCCCACATTCCTTTGAGCCTTTTCTCAGGTCTTGCTCTCCCCTGTTAACTCTGGTGTTGCCCTTCTGCCTAGACTGTCCCCCACTCTGCTCTGCAGCTGGCACTTTGTCATCCTTGGCATGTCCTTTCTAGCAACCTTTCAGTAGCTTGCTTGCTTTCTTTTTCTAAAGAGAGAGGGAGAGAGAGAAAGAATCAACTTTAGTTTTTCATCTGGTTTTTGTTGCTCCGACACTCAGTTGTGCATGTTGTGCTGTGGTTGGAATCTGGTCCAGCCCCGCTCAGTAGCTCTTGCTAGCAAAACCTGCTGGCGGTCGGTCACCCAGTCTTGGGGCTGGGCTCTGTCTGCCTCTACCCTTCACTTAGTCTGGGAGACTTGTCCTGGTGCTTACTGCCTCGGCACTTTCCAGCCATGCTTCTGCTCTGCTTACGTCCTGTGTTGCCTTGGGCACTCTTTCCTCTGGACACAGAGACATTGCTCCCCATCCTGCCTCCAGCTCATCCTCCGCTTCGGTGCCTGAGTTATTGCTCAGAAAAGAATCACAGATGATCCTGCACTGGTATTTGGCCTCAGGATGAGGCCCATGCCCTTTGTAGAGGGCATTTAGGTAGGACCCATATTATCTGCTACAAAACAAAATTTATCATGAAGACTTGGGCAAGAATGTGAGAACTCCTCTCTAGCGGAGAAAGCTAAATGGAAATGGCACCCTATTTACTTAAAAAAGCCCTTGAATTTCATTAAGCGTGCCCCTTCATTGTAGGTAATGTTTAATATTTCTAAAGGCTTTCATAGATCCAGCTCCAACCTTGAACCGTGTTTTTTTTTTTTCCCATTTTTGTTTTTTTCCTCCAAAAAAGGTCTTAAGTCTTTCCAGCACTGAATGTCCTCTCTCGGGTTGCAAAAGGGAAGCTATGTCACCTGTTCACTTGGTTCTCTTCTTGAGAACCCGACAGGTCCATTATCAGATCTCTGCATCTGACTCAGGATTCAGCAGTCAATGAATACTTGGGTAATGAATAGAGAGTCCTCCTGTGCAGTAGATTAAATTGGTGCTTCCCAGCCACTAATGTGTGGCTGTATTAGGGTTCTTCAGAGAATCAACCAACAGGGCACAGACAAGTAGGGTCAATTTATTGTGGGAATTATAGGACTTGAGAAATCTCATGCAAGCTGAAAATCCAGAAGGGACATCCAGTAGTGTAGTTCAGGCCAAAACCGAAGGCCAAAGACCAAGATTGCTGATAGCTTGACTAGGTATGAGGTCAAAGCCTGAAAACTGGGTGGGCAGGGGTAGTGGTGTATGTCCTGGAGTCTGGAGGCCCAGAATCTGGAGCTCTTTTCTGTCCCAGGAAAGGAGAAGATAAATCTCTCTGTTCCAGAAGAGAGAATATTTGCTCTTTTTTTGTGTCTGGAAACCAGTGCATTGGAAGATGCTCAACTACAGGGGTGAGGACAGATTTGCTGACTCAGCCTGCTGATTCAAATGCTGTCTTCCAGAACAATTCTTGTAGATACACCCAGAAATAACATTTGACCAGCTACCTGGGTATATCCCTTAGCTCAATCAAGTTGGCACCTAAAATTCAACATCCCAGTGACTCTTCTGGGGACTTTTTGATTATGGTGGAACTTTTAGTAGTTCTGGGTGGACAAAAGCTCTTTGTTTCTAGACAGATCCCAGGTGAAGCTGATGCTGGTCCAGGACTGTGCTTTAAATATCTGAGAATTAGACTACTAATTAAAAACATTGGAGCATGCATGTTCAGCCAGCCATTGCTGCAAATTCATGCAGCAGTCATGAATTTGCATGTCCAGCTGGGGGCGGAGCATTCTCCAGTAGATCAGCAGTGACTACTTGCTGACCCCCCTGCTGCTATCTTTCTTGGATGAACTCCTTCAACGAGCCATATGTGGGGACTGGAGATGTGGATCAGCAGTAGAACACTTGCGTGTGTGAGGACCGGGGTTCCATCCCCAGCACCATATGTACAACTGAGTGTTGGAAAAACAAAACAGACGAAAATATTAATAAAAATTTGGCTTTCTATCACTCTTACACACACACACACACACACACACACACACACACACTGTGTGTACAGAGCATGTGGGCTGGAGAGGGCATGAGGTACCTACCCAGGGTGGTTCTGACCAGCATACTGAGTCTGCATCCATCAGATGAAAGGGCTCTGCTGGGTCTCTCTGGCCTCCCAGAGCTCCTATTCTTCCTCGACCTCTGACCCCAGGAACCCCAAGGATCCTCCATTGTTGCTGCCCCCACTACTCTGATGATGATCTTGAGACAGGAGTGGCTGAGGCTGTTTTGAAGTTGATAATGAATCTGAGCTCCTTCATGGTAGAAAAAAACTTCATAGTAAACTGTTAATATCTTCTCACTTATCAACATAGTTCACATGCTTGTCGTTTTTAAATGGGTCAGTGGTTACATTCCCTTAGGTTGCCTTGATAGGCCATGTGTGTAGCCTTTCTTTGGAGACTGGGCACTCATTGCATCTCCAGTTTTGTTATCCCTCTAGTGTTTTAGATGGTGGCACTGTGACTATCTGCTGAGATTATCTCCACCCGCAACTTCTCTCCCCTGTGGTTGCCTTGAGTAAGCTTTTGAAATCAAGTCTCCTGGTTGCATAGTCTTTATAGCCTTGCTATACTTCTTTAATTTTTTAATTTTCAGTGTTTTCCCCCATTGTAATTATGTAATTTACAAGACTCTGTACCTAAAAATCAGTCTGGCCCTTAGATGCTCAGTTCCAGAAGGGTGGCCTGCTCTCACTTGGTCTTTACAAGATTCTCCTGGCCTGTAGGAGTTCAGTGACACAGCCTGGATGAGCAGGTGTGTGCTCTGTAACTGGACCTCATGGATGCTGAATTGTGCTTCCAATGGGCTTCACCTGTCCACCAGCGCGTGGCAAGGACCTGTGTGGGCAGGGAAGGAAATAGCCAATTAAACTACTGACCTGAGGCAGTTGCTGGGATACATGGGACCAGACTGTGGCTGGGGGGTCTGTGGGAAGTCTACCTGGGGATGGGCCCGCCTGAAGCCCAGAAAGGCTTCAGCACACTTCCTGAGGCCGGCTGCAAGCTGCTGGGTGTTTCCATGGCTGTTGGAGTGGGCTGAGCCCTTGCTGGCAGGATTCTCCTCAGCCTCATGTTTGCTGGTGGGCTCGTTTATTTTGAGCTCACCATAGAGATGATTATATTAGGAAACCACGTGTTACAGGGGAAGCATTGCACAAACAGCCCTGCTGTACATTTGTCTTGATGCTCCTTACAGGCGTCACTCACAAGTGCCATCTCTCCATCACGTTTCAGAAATGGTGCCTGCCCTGTGAGATAAAATGTACCTACTCATAGAACTAGGGTCACTGAATTTGGTAGCGTGAGAAGAGACCTTGGTCAAGTTGCAGTGACACGTTGCCCAAGAACAAAATGAGAAAGGCCAAGTCAAATTATGCTAAGGTAGGAATTCGGGCTTCAGTGCACAAGCCTCGGTGAATTAAGCTGCGGAACAGAGTAATAAATCACCGGTTACACAGCGTTCCCTCTGAGTCATAGTGTGAGAAGGTGTCATTTTTCACTATTTAGAAAAGCTTTGCCAGCAACAGGAGTCTTCAGGAACTTCCCGACACTGGACATTCCGTGTGTTCCTGGAACACCCCCTCCTCACCCCACTTCCCCACTGCCCTGAACATTTGCTCTGCTTCAAGTGGTGTGTTTGCAAGGTCGTGGTTCAAGTTTCTTCCAAGTACGTGGCATTCTTTGAGTTGAAAATTGTCTATGGAAGGCTGTGGTTGGTTTATTTTTCTTCCAAGGTGTATTCTTGATAATATGTATCTGCCATACAGAAGAATGTCAATTCCCATGTTTAGCTCTAAATGAATGGGTTTTCTTCCTCATTGTAGATAGGGATTTTCTGAGATTTTTTTAATCAGATGATTTTAGGCTGTCATTCGGACTTCTTGGAATTGATATACTCACTTTTCACATGGTCTATTTCCTTGTCTCATTATTGTGTGATTATACAAAAAAAATGGGCGTATTCCCAAATAATGAGAACTTGTTGGGACCACTTTGTTAAACTTTATTTTTATCTTCTTTTCATTTTGAAGAAATTTCAGACCTCTCACAGTGGCAAAAGTAAGACTTCTCTTATGCTGGTCTTTTTTCCCCAAATATTCATAGGAGCCATAATGTGAGCATTGAGATCAGAAAGTTAACATTGCCACAATTTCATTAACTTTTCAGCAAACTTTGTTCAACCATTTTTTTTTGTCCTAATGCCGCTGGTGCTGTGCCAGGGTCCAGGGCAGCATCCGGTCCAGGATCACATCTTTCGTCTGAGTTGTCACGTCTCCCTGTCTCTGGTTTGTGGCAGTTCCTCAGTCTTTTCATTTCTTGATATTGGTGCTTTTCAAGAGGAATGGCCAGTTTCGGATGATGACTTTCAAGGTGGCTTTGCTTGATGTTTCTTCATGATTGAATGCAAGTCATGAACTTTAGACAAAAGATGCCACAGGAATGTTGTCCTCCTCAGTTCATGGTATGTGGGGATACAGGGTGCCCATGTGTCTCTTTACACTCCCTAAGAATTTTGAGGGGTTAGGGAAGGTGTCTGCATGTTTTCTCCACTGGAAAATTTTTAATTTTCCCTTTGTCATCAATAAACATCTTAGCAGGGGGTGCTCGGAGATCATACGAATCCAGCTTCTCATCAGGCTACCACATTCTTCAGTGATCCTTACCCTTGACACACATTTTCTGTGTATGATGATGGCCAAGTGGTAATTTTCTGCTTCCATCTGACCTTAGTAATTGGAATTTTGCCTTTAAGAAGAGCTTCCTTTCTGTTTATTAATATCAGTCACGGTCTTAGAGGTATTTGTATCATGGATTATGACCTATTATAATCATTTGTTCAGATTGTTCCACATTTGACCATGGGGAGATCTTTAACATTGACCTTTGTATCCTGTAGACTTTCTCTAATCATATATATTATTTATTTTTGACATCTCAAGAAGTTTCATGTTCACAATGACCCTGCCCCATTTTGAAATCCGCCATTTTCTGAAGGATCCTATTTCCTCTTAGTGGATGGAGAATGGAGTTTAGAAACCAAGATCTTGGAGGAAAGATGTACTCACGGATACTGGAGTGTCATTGGTTTTATACCCTCTCAGAGCACAGAGCTAGGAAATACATGTAAATATAAGTACATCTATCTAAAACTTTGTGTACTGACATGACCTAATCCAATTCCCTGGACCTTCATCTAATCCTTCCCCTTTTCCTTCTTTGTAACTCTTTTCACCATCGTTTTACTCAGTATTGAAACACATGTAGAATATTTTCAGAAATTGTTAACTTGTGTGTCCATGGGACAAAAATCCCTACTAACTAGCATATAATAATTATTGAATAGCTCTCTTTAGCCTTCTCCTAGTGCAGATGTTGTTTTCCAAAGTTATTGTTCTTTTTCTCCTCCACACACTTCAGCATGGTTACATTTATTTGTAGTATTACATTCATTTGTCACTCTTTGCACTCACTTTTGAATTCCCCTCACATCCTGGTTTATTTTGTTTGCTTTTTGAATAAGTGAGAAACAACTGTAATACAAAAAAGCAGAGAAGAGGTGTTATTTCCAAGTCATCTCCATCACTGTGCCTTGTTCCTCTACCTTGTTCCTATGTGGATAATGCATCTCTTTTTCTAGTTAATTATTTCTCGTTGCCCAAGTAAGCAGAGCAGATATCAGTATTTTGAAATACTTCTCCCCCCCCCTTTTTTTTTTTTTTAAGGACAGACTCAATTTTTATTTCATGTTGCTCTGACACTTCATTGTATATGTGGTGCTTGGGTTTGAACCTGCGTTCTTGTACAAGGCAGCCAAGTGCCCGTAACCACTGAGCCACTGCTCCAGCCCACAATTTTTTAAAAAATTTTAATATGATAGGTAGCATGTATGGATATGCATTTGCACATTTGCACTTTGCTGGTTTTTTTTCTTTTTCAGAGAATTTTATTTTTCATCTGGTTTGTTTTTCCAACTCTTAGTTGTGTATGTGGTGCTGGGGTGTCAACACAGGTCATCCTGCATGGCCAGCAAGTGCTGTACTTCTGAGCCATTGCTGCAGCCCCTACACTTGGCTATTTTTTATATATAGAATGTTCTGGAGGGCATAGATTTAGTTTTATTTTTTTTTTAAACCAGGGATTGAACTCAGGAGTGCTTAACCACTAAGCAACATCCCTAGTCTTTTTTTTTTTTTTTTTTTTTTGACAGTTTCACTAAGTTGCTAAGGCTGCCTTTGAACTCGGGATCTTCCTGCCTCAGCTTCCCAAGTCACTAGAATTACACACATGAACCAACACACCCAGCTGAGAAGCTGAGATCTTCATTTTTTTGTTGTATTGAATTTCACTGGGTGGATGTGTTACAGCCGATTCAACAACTCTTATGTGTGTAGGTTTTTTAAATTGAAAACACAATGCTGAAATGAACAACCTCACACATGGGTATTAGGTGTGTTTTCATATTGACAGGGGCGTATTGTCAAGGTAAATTCCTAGGAGTAAAAGATACAAGATGGAGTACATATGCATTTTGGGTCTTGGCCAAACTCTCATCCAATTTGTAGTAACGTAATCTGAATGGGACAACTAGCAAGTTGTGGGTGCATGTGCCAAAGTTGGTCACCTGGTGACACTCAGTTGCATAGATGGGGATGTGCTTTGCTGTTGGAGAGGGAACTTGATGCCTTGTCATTCTCCTGGCCTGTCTTTATTTTTATTTTTAAAGAGAAGAAGAGTGAGAGACAGAAAATCAACTTTTACTGAGTTTTTCACATGGCTTTTGTTGCTGACACCTAGTTGTGTACATGGATGCTGGTTTTGAACCCGTGTACTCTTGCAGGCCATGCAAGTGCCGTAACCACTGAGCAACCGTGCCAGCCCCTCCTGGCCTGTCTTCTAAGGGCAACAGCCTAGTATAAAGGAAGGGAATCTCTGGAGGCTAGCTCACCTTAGATCATGAATCAGATACCTTTACCAAGGTATGAGGGTTCTATGAGCTGCTGCTGGTCTTGGTGATGAATAAAATGACCCCTTGGTTTAGGGAAAGACCATGAGCTGAGGATGGGGTGTTGGTAAAAACATGTTGGATTGAGATGTGCCTTGAGTTTTAGTAGAATGACTCCTAAGCAGGCGTTTTATTTAACCTCCCTCAAATTGAGAATGATCAATAGTGATGTATGGAAAGTGCTTTCCATGGTGTCTGGTTGGGTTGATGTGGTTGATCTCAGAAGTAAATAAATTGTAAATGGGGAAATAAGTTATTTCCCTTCTCTGCACTCTAATGCTGTTCAGTTTACGTGAAGTAGGGTGAGGGACTGTAAATCGCTCCGTTGACCAAGAGGCAATATTTAAAATTCCTACAAAAACCAACTTTACCTCGGTATTTCACAGCTTGGTTGAGGATGTGACTATGATGATTTGGGTCTTTGCCACCTCCTAAGTTTCCCCTTTCCAGGCTACCCCTTCAGTGAGTTCCAGACATCACAGGTGTGTATACATAATGACACGAATACTCTGTATTTAGCTGCAGCAATCATGATTGCAGCCTCTTCATCTTGACTGCAAGGCAGGTTGAAATTTAAGTTACGCTTTCCTTCTAAATCAATGAGCAAAAAATTCTCAACCTATCCCTGGACTATCCAGTGTCTCAGGTTGTGTCCATAGCAGTAGAGCCTCCCTCTGGGCCTCTGCTGATGAACTCTGGTTCCCTTCCTAGGTTAGGCTTCAAGAACTACAGTTTCTTACTGGGGCAGCAGATATAAAGGGTTCAGGATTACCCAAGGAATTATTCAGTTAACCATGCTGCAAATAATGGATTGATCCACATGCACCGATCAAGATGTTTGCAAACCAGACCTCACAACATGTGGCCACCAAAGGGCTGTGCTTATTGGGGATCCGGAGCACAGGAATCTGGCCTTCCTAAGCCCCAAAGAGCCCCAGGGGTTATAAGAATGTCACATCCTTGTCAGTCTGAAATTGCCAACAACATGGGGAGCCAGCCATGAGTTAGGCTGGCTTTTAATAGCTTTGAATCTACATATTAATTTTTCCTACTCAGCAGCTGAGGTCTCTGTGGGCATTTTCCATTTCCAGTGTGCTCTTTCTCTAGCATCCCCAGAGAGGTACAGGATAATTACTCACTGGCAAGTGTTGCTGCATTTCAACCCCTTTTGAATAGAAAGACTTTGTGATTAGTAAGAATCTTCAAGTATGGCTGGCGAGGTCATGGAATCATGTGCAGCCCAAGGTTGGTCCTGAAGGAAAACCACCTGGTTGGCTCAACCCTACTTCATTGACAAACTCAACTGATGTTCTTATTATCCACTGCCTCACACATTCCCTTGGCCCTTAGTAGACATAGGTACATTGATGATTGTTAACTGTATCCATCTCTCTCCACCCAAAGGAGTTATTGAAAGACAAAACTGGCTTATTAATCTATTTATTTGGTGTTGGTATGTCCATTAGCATCTCCCAATAGAAAGTGCTACAGATAATATGAGAATGGCTGCTGGGATGAAGGTGGGGAGAGTAGAGGTTGCTTTACACTTCTTTTGCTGGGGAGGTCAAGAGGGTATCAGAAAACCACCTGAGTTTTGCCTGAGACCTGCTATGACCACATGAAAGATGTTCTCAAATAACACCCATGCAGCTATTTTTTTTGGATTTGGGATGAATTTGTATGTAAGGCCATGGCATCTTTATGGTTCAGAGGTTAAGGGTTCTGGATATAACCATAGCAATATTCCTCAAAATGGGACCTCCAAGGAGAGTCTGGGTAGAGCCCTATCTGCTTACCCTTGCCAAAATGTCAGTAATCCTTTTTTTTTCTTCTTAGATTTATGTTAGAAACTCATCTGGATTATGTCCTCCACTTTTTAAAGTTGAAATGATTAAATGTAATGTCTCATTCCCCACATCTTCAGGTAAATGTGACACTCTAGATGGACCACATTAACCTGTAGATGAACCCTGTGTCACTTAGGGTACCCCAGGGTATGAGCATGTGTCTGAGGGGCCCAGGTCAGAGCAACTCTCAAGATGGGTCATCTTCATGTCTTTGTGCTTAATCTTGGGGGCCTGATGTGTGCCTGGGCTGTAGAATGTGGCAACCCTGGGCATTATCAGCTTGACTCTACATAATTTGTGGGGTTTTGTTTTTCCTACCTGAGCTGAACTTGTCCAACAGGGTGGTAGGTTGGTGTAGACTGGATACTGATGAATTTGGAGTGGTGTAAACTGTGCATTTCTTCACCTGCAGCCCAGCCATCAAAGGGATGGTGGAGATAGGAAGCACCTGCCCCAGTGAATGCCCAAAATCTGATCACAGCTAGCCAACACTCAAAATGGTTAGTGCAGAATTATTTAGAATGATCATCTGAAAAGCAGCCTCAATGTATTGACTCCTTGGACTATCATGTAGTCGTTATCATAGTAGCAACCTGGAAAGGCTGTCATTTAGGGTTCAATGACAATTGAACTGGGACCTTCTGGCTCTAGTGGGCATCCATTACTTGGTATGTGTAGGTTTTTCTCAGCTTTTGGACTCCTCCTGTCTGATTCAGATCACAGCCATCTTTCCCCAACTTCTTCATAAAATTATTGCTCTTTGTTACAACAGGTAGGCAAACAGTAACTCCAAACAGTTAAAAGATGCTATTCGGTGTTCTCTGAATCCTTTAATGTTGAACCCTTCACCTTTTCCCTCTATGATGAGAGTAATTAATACTTGCTGTACCTTCCAATGACCTAGATAGAGCAGAGCTTCCAAGGGATGTGGGGTTAACAGGCTTCTCCCCATCATCTCCTGTCATCTTTCCTCCCTGGCCTTGTAGGCAATTATTCAGGATGCCCCAGCCCTTCAATCTTCATCTTTCAGAGGTGACAGAAGAGTTTGTAGAGAGTGTTTATGTTGGCAAGGCAAGGATCTTTTGTGACAATGAGTTCTTACTAATTAAATACATGTTTTTCAACTGCCAGAAATCCAATAACTTCTATTTCATTGTCTTTACAGTTGGCAGGGTCTGTAAAGTCAGGGCTGGCTGCACTCCATTCCTCGAAGAACTGGGAGCAGGGGCTTTCTGGCAAATGGAGAGAATTGCTTTTCTTACCTATTAACTGGGGATGACAGTGCTTCCTTGTGAAGTCGAGAGGGAAGTTATCAATATCACCCTTCCCCCACATACAAAGTGATAATTCTCTTGCTAGCCTTGACCTGCTCCACTGCTCTGTTCTCTCTGCACCAATGAGACCTCATAGGAGGGAAGTGTCCAGTGAATATAGACAAGCTTATATAATCATCAAAACTCATATAAGGGGGGCTGGAGCCGTGGCTCACCAGTTGTGGCACTTGCCACACGGGTTCAAACCCCAGCACCCACGTACACAGGAAAGCATCAGAGCAATGAAGGCCATGTGAAAAACTCAATAAAAATTGTTTCTCACTGTCTTTTTTTTTTTGTTTTTTTTTTTAAGGGCTGGAGTGGTGGCTCAGAGGTTAATGCGCTTGCCTCGCATGCATGAGGATGTGGGTTTGAACCTCAGCACCATGTATGTAACAGTTTCAGAGTAACAAAAGCAACATGAAAAACTAAAGACAACTGATTGATTCTATAAAAAAAAAAAGCCTCTAATACTTGGTGATAGTAAGGAACTTAATTAAAATTAACCAGTTTCTGAAAACATTTAGAAATCACTTCCACTCATGGCTTTCCCAGAGTGTTTGTGGTCACTGTTATTTTGTTCAGATTCTTATTTCCAAATTGGATTTGTTAACACACTACCTAAAGTCATTTGGAAATGCAGGCCATGGCCCCTCTGTCACCTCTGTTCCCATTCCCCAGAGTAGCCACTCAAAGCTGATACTTGTGATTTGTCTTCATAATTCTAAGCAATTTGTCATACTACCACATGTCTTTTGCTTTTAGGTATCTTCTTTTGACTTCCTGAAATATATTTTGCTCTTGATCACACTTCCTGCCAGACACATACCAGAAACACACACGTGCAGATGCACGCATACATTCACACATGCATAGAGGTACACATACATAAAGGCTTACACAGAGAGGGGCTGACATACCAGAGGCCTGTATCATCCTTCCCTGGACATTGTTGTTGTTAAATGGATATCTGGTGTTTACATAGTTAAGATTATGTTAGCATTGCTCACTCCTAAGTTACAAGGTAGGCTATAATTATATATATTTTTTTATAGAACATTTTCTTGAAATTAACAATTACCTTTTTTTTTCACATGCTTCTTTCTGTGTGTCTGTTTATTCCGGGACTTTGACAGAGCAAAAAATTATTCTCAGTTTGTTTGGATTCACCAGAAGTTACATCAGCGCAAACTTTCTGGTAGACTTTTATCTAGCGCCTATCCCTCCGACCTTTCCTTCATGTCCCCACATCCTCCACCCTTGGTCTTATAGTTGAGGCTCCATTAGTTCTTGGCTCTCTGTCATGGGAGAGGTTATTTTACCATCTAACTAGAAACTTAAAACAAGTGTCTGTTTTCAGCCTTGCCTCGTACCAGCTTTGAGACCCTGCTCTGCGTGATCTCAAGCCCTTTGGAGATGAGCATCATGGATTGATCTGCTTATTCTTTCTCCCGCTTAGGTTTCAGAACATGTGCTCATTTAATGTCTGCTTGTTCTTCAAGCCCACTATTATGATGTTCACATTATACAGCGGAGCAGGGGTGTCAGTAACAGTTATGAAACCAGAGGGCAAAAACCCATTCTGCCCTGTTCAGCTTGAGGTCACTTCCACTTCTCAATTTCCCAGCATGTGCCATGCAGTCTCGGTTCACAGCTGCCCACATTACAGAGCTCCAGCAGCAATTCCACCTGCCTGCTCCCTGGGTTGGTAGCTAACTTGAGCTGCAGCAGCCTTGGTCCCAGGAAGATGTCTCAAGAAGAAAAATTAGTTAAAATTGTTAGGAAAGTACTCCAGGATGGGGTGGGAGGAATTAGAGGGGAGAATATTCAGTGTTCATTCTAGATCTTTTTCTTTTACTTTGAACGTGTCTACATAATATTGCTTATAACTATCAAGATTTTTAAAAGAGGGACAGGGAGAGAGAGACAATCAATTTCTATTTAGTTTTTCACGTGGCTTTTGTTGCTCAGAATCTTTGTTGTATATGTGGTGCTGGGGCCCAAACCTAAATACTTGGCACATGCCAGGCAAGCGCCGTTAACTGCTGAGCCACTGCTCCAGCCCACTGTCAAGATTCTTTAGGGGTAAAACTTTGATTTTTATTAAAAGATTCTTTTTTCCTTTAGATAGGTGCTGGCCATACTGGTCAAATTTACATTAAAAAGCTGTTAGACATCATAGGCCAATGTATTTAACATGGGAAAGAGTCAAAGAATTCTTAATGACTAAAAATAGAGCCTGCTGTCCTCAGGCTCTGGGTTGAGTTGGCAGTCGTTGGAGCATATGTTGAAGCCTTCACTGCACACACCTTTATTCTGGCTACAGCTACCATGGGGAAGAAGGTATGAACAGTTTGGGCTGTGATCTTCAGAGTGGCAAACTTGTCCTTGTCCATTTGGAGTTTGGTCCTCTTTTTCTCCCCTGTCTCCAGGTGCTATGTTAATGATTGGAACCATCTATGACTTGAGTCTCCTAGGTGCTGCACCCTAGTGCAAAAGATTTGCATGTAAATACTGTCAAGGCCATGTATATTCCAAGTGTGCACTTGCAGTTATCATAGCATTTAAATCTGCCCTCCCTGAGGACCTGTACTTTTCCGATGTTTTCCAGGCCCCCTGTGGAGTTAATGGGCTTCTGTTCCCCTTGAACTCCTTTTGTCCTGAGCAGTGAACAGTGACAGATGAGTGCAGCTCAGGTCCTGGTGCAATTATAATTGAGGACCTCAAACAAATCCCTGAGCTGTGCATGATATTTCCATCTTGCATTGTCTGCAACAAATCAACTTCTGACAGTGATTGGAAGGGAGTAGTTGACAAAAGCAGATTGCCTAGGGAACTGGGGTTCGGGCTATAGACTTTATCAGTTGCACCAGCTAAAGAATTTGCAGGCTAGATAAGCTGATGGTTTCTCTTCTGTTCTTGAGAGATGGTGGAAGAAAAGTCCACCATCTAATGTAATTTGTTAGAAAGCATTTTGAAAAGAAATGCTGTTTTCTCATAGCACAGTGTGGATCTGTACATCATGAGTAAGAATGAAGTAGATCAGGCTGTAGATTCATTCAACTTAGTTTGCGAACTGCTCAAGGCTGTCCATGTTCCTGAGGCAACTAGGAGTGGGATAGGGATTGTAGCCTGTGAGCCCCTCAAGGGTAACAGTATCAGTGATGATGCCAGAGATGCTACCCAAACTACCTTGCTGTGATGAGCTCTTAGGGCTGCATCAAGGTTTGTGAGAAAACTGTGTGTACACACCCCAGCTCTTGTCTGCCCATGTGGAGTGCAACCCTAAAACTAAGACTACCATCTTCCCTCTGTTCAGGGTGACTTGTAACAGGGCTACTTAGCACTAACCAGTATGAATCGGAAGAAAAACATTAGTGCTAAATGTTCACCTACAAAGGAGGAGTCCATGTTTTCCTGTTTGGCACTTGCACCTTTGGTTTTGGGAGATAAGAGGATTAGAAAGGAGACAGGCTGGATGGAACACAGAAGTACAGTTGAGTTCCAGCAGGGTGGGAAGTGGGAAATGAGGAAGGGTCAATAATGTTTTAGAAGCAAAGAGGTTTTGAGGGAAGAGCTACGCAGATGGGTGTGACTTGGGTGAGAGACAGGTGAAGAAAGCATTGATGCGGGGCAGGAGCGGTGGCTCCGTGGTTATGGCACTTGCCCAGCATGCGCAAGTACATGGGTTCAAACCCCAGCAACCCACATATGCAACTAAGTGTCGGAGCAATGAAAGCCATGTGAAAAACTCAATAAAAATTGATTCTCTGTCTCTCTCTCACTGTCCTTCTCTCTTAAAAAAAAAAAAAAAAAAAAAAAAGCATTGATGCTTTCTCAGAAGACTACAGTATGAACTTAGAATGCCATCAAGGAACAGTTGAATGTGAGGCTTGCATTTTACACAGCTGTGTAGACCACTCAGTGAATTAGGCTGTCATGTGACCTTCCAGTGAAGGTTGCAGCTATCAGCATTGGTAAGTTGCTCATTGGGAAGAGCATCATCACACGTGGTCAAAAGCTGTGCAACACACACAAGCTTCTGTAAAGAACATCTGTTTTTTTGCAAGAATTTTGGCATAAATTCAAATACTGAGGGTGTCTGAATCCAGCAATAAAAAAGCAGCCTTCGGAAAGGAGCAGCTTTTGTAATTTGCTGTTATTGGCAGAACTGAAACCCATGGCAAAGGGATTGACAGTCTTGCTGGAGAGGATGGTAGCTGACTGGAGTAGAGGCATGTGTCTGTGTCTCAAGTGCTCTTCTGAGTTGGCCCTTGCTCTTTTTTTCTCTGGGAGAGATCCCTAAAGTCTTGAGTTAGCTTAGGTCAGGATGCTACCTCCTGGAAATAGTCTAGGGTGAACTTGTGTTTTTGCTTCATCATGTGGTATGTAGTAGGCAAAGATCCACATGAACGAATTGTAGCCTGATAATCTATGTGCTATTTAATATATTAATGGTTCTTAACATTCAGATAACTTAGAAAGGCTTGAACTATAATGAGGGGCAAGTTCTGGGGTTCCAAGAAGGAGGGGAATGTTGCAGAATTTACTAATGGAAATGAGCCAGAAACGGGAAGGGCAGGTGGCTCCCTCCACCTTCGAAACCATCTGTTCCCACATACCTGTACCGAAGTGTTATTAAAGTAAAGAGTAGATTGGAGCAACAGCTAGTGTAGCATCAGTGGTCCCGTGAAGGTGACTTTGGAAGTATCTGGAGTACACACTCATAAGAATGACTTTTTGAAGAAAGGATGGATGTCATGAGGTTGAGCAGTGGAGGTGAGGAGGGTTGGTTAAGTCCCTCTGGTTGCTTTTTTGTGTGTGATGGCTATTTCATCCCCTGAATTCTAAGAGTAACACAGGGATCTGAAAAGTTAAAACATTTCTGATAGCTTGTATTTCCTGCTCCTCATGAACGTGCCTGCCCATCATAGGTTGATGCAGAGATTAGTAGAGGTGAGAATTGAATGTGGGGTGCTCACTTTTGAGGGTCTCTTGCCTGGCCCTCTACTGGCCCGTGACCTTTTCCAGCAGTAAGGGGAATATGGGACAGTATCACATGTATTAGTAAGGGGTCATAAACTTAGTGTGTTTGAGAGAAAATTCAAACATCCTCAGTGGGCTTCAGTTGAACCCCTTGGGTGACTTGGCTTAGCTGGGTCTCATATATCCTACCACATATCCGCATGTATCCTTTCATGCAGGTTTTTGGACTTGGGAATTTAATTTCCCTGAATTTCCCTTGACTGTTGTCTTTTGCTCTGACCTGGGCTTTGCTTGTTGGGTACTTTCATGACAATGTCCTAATGAGCAGCCTGGAGGTGAATGAAAGTCTCTTGACTGTTTGATTTCTGCTTTGTGAGAAAGTTGCCCTTCAAGTTCTTGTCCTTCTACTTTGTTCCTTTGCCTGTTCCCCTCAGCATTTGTCAGCAACGTGTGTGTGTGTGTATGTATCTATATATCCATATGCACATATCCTTCTACATGCCCTGTTTGCTGCTGGAATAGGATCCAGCCTAAGATGAGACATCATCCACAATGAGGAGGAGCTGGCATTCTAGTTGGGAAAGCTTAACACATACGCAGGAAAGGAAACAAGACAGAAGGGAAGTGGCTAAACTGCAATATGAATTCTTACAGGATGGGAAATCAGTACAGTGATGTACTCCATAAGGTCACTTTGATTAAGTACCATGTATGCCAGGGATCCCAAAAGATTATCATGGAGCTAGACAATTTACGCTGCTTGGTGACATCATAGTGGTCATGATATAGCACAATGCATTAGTTATGTATTTGTGATAATGCTGTTAACAAATCTAACATGCTATCAGTCGTGTAGATGTACAGTGCATATAGTTATGTGAAATAAGTAATATTTGATAATCATAAACAACCATAATTGGTGTATCTACCTCTTATTTTAGAGTGTATTTTATATTAAAGAGAGGGACAGTGAGAGAATCAATTTTGTGTAGTTTCTCATGTGGCCTTTGTAGCTCCAATACTTAATTGTATACATGGTGCTGGAGTTGGAACCCGCATCCTGATGCATGCCAGGCAAGTTTTGGAACCACCGAACCACCACTTTAACCCTTAGAGTACATTTCTTATAAAAGTGAAGTTTATTATAAGATGGTATGCCATGTTACGCTGGTAGTACCTTCATACATTGTGTAATTATTACATGTCTTGATTAAATTGAGGGATTGGCCATTTAGGTTTGTGTACATACGCTCCATAATGGTTGCATAACAGAAATGTTAATATGCCATATCCTTAATATACCATATCAGAATATACCATATCCTTAAGTGACACCTGAATGTATTTTGCTGAGATTGATGATATGGACAGGTTCTGCTGAGAGTATTGTAGGAGAAATTAATGAAATCCTGCTCAGACCCAGAGCCTAGAGTGGGGTGAAGAGCTGCTCTGGCTGGGCTGCCTCTGGGAGAGGGGTGTTGGGGGGACTTGGCAACTGCTGTGCAATTTATTTTCCCATGAAAGTATCGGGTAGAACTGTCAGATGTTCTCAGATGGCCCTGGCCACCTGCATTGCAGGAGAAGGAGCCCAGCAACTTCTTATCCTCAGCCTTGAAGGAGGCAGGGAGGCCATGACCAAATAGGGTACTTGATAATTGAGGATAAAAGAAGGTGCTTTGAGTTTTGCATTTAAAAAAATGCATGCTTGCTTTTAGAATAGTCTTAAATTTACAGAAAAATTGCAAAGATAGTAAGGGAGTACCTACACTCAGTTTACCTCTTTTGCCCCTATGATTAACAGCTTACATCTGCGTGGTGCTTCTGTCACCCCCTGGAGTTCCATACTTTATTATATCCCCGTTGTTTTTATCCTAATGTTTTCCTGTTCTAGGATTCCATCTAGGACACCACTTCACATTTAGAGGTCTCATCTCCTTAGGCTTCTCTCGGCTATGACAATTTCTCACTCTCCTCATTTTGACGATCCTGAACATTTTGATCAGTTCCATTGGGTGTTTTGTAGAATACCTCCTTGACTGGGGTTTTTCTCATGTCTTCTGATTTGAATGGGGGTAATGTGTTTTGGGGAGGAAAATCACAGAGGTAAAGTGCTATTCTCGGGTCAGGGCTCTTGCTGTCAACATAATTTACCACCATTGATAGTGACCTTCAGCACCTGGCTGAGGGAGTGTGGGTCAGGTTTCTCTATCACAAAGCTCCATTTTCTCCCTTTCCATCCTGCACTCCTGGGAAGGAAGTCACAATGTGTACCCCAGACCCAGTGGTCTGACAGAAGGCAGATGATCACTAAATCCCCTACCTGTCCCTGCTGATCGGGGAGAGGGAACTCTTCTGGAAGTGCAAGGTGCTAGTGGTGACCCCTCTGGTCTTTGCAGATGAAAGTTGTTGGGAGTGGTAAGGATGGGGGCTGAGACTTTTAGGGTCATGCACAGGACAGAGGAAGGGACCTAACAATAGAGGGGTTCCCCTGCAGAACCAAGGACAGCTAGCTGGAAAAGGTCATTTGTGCAAGTCCTCATTCTCCTCTGCGGCCTTCCCATACTCTGGAGGCAGCTGCCTGCTTCCTTTTCTATTGCCACCTGTTATTACTTCTGTGCAAGGCTGCTCTTCCTCCCCTGGGGGACAGTACCTTATTACCTTTCCCCTCTGCTCCTGAAGAGAGGAAGCACTCAGGAACACTCTTGGAGACTAGGATTCTCTTCATCCTTTCTTCTTCTCTTCTGCTAGATATATACTTGCTATTTGCAAGGGTTGGATGAACTTGAAGTTCAACTCAGACTGCTCTCATCTTGAGCCTTTGCATTTATTCACTTTGACTCATTGTTTGATGGTGGCTTGGCTCAGTCCTATGCTTGCCAGGCACTGAACCTCGATTAGAGGCTTTTGAGGACTACAGAATGAGTTCAAGCATTACTCATTTTGGATCCTTTTAACCTGCAAAGTCACTTTTGTGGGCTAGCCTGGAAACTCATCCAACATAGGAAGCATTGCTTTCATAATGAAACTTTTAAATTTCAAGTAACTAACTTACTAATAAGTTTTTGGAATGCAGGTAGTTTGCCTTTCAGAGCTGGGGTTTTGCCCGTTCATTGTGTAAGATGCAGCAGGATTCCAGTGAGGAAGGGCTGATGTAGTGGAAAGAGTGCCGCACCAGAAGTTGGAAGGCCTCTGCCTTAGTCATGGATCTGTCACAGTTACTGTGATCCTGAGCCAATCTCCTGTAAGCTTGAGGTTTTCATTTCTTTTTTGGTATAATCAAGTTGGACAAGAAGATCTTGAAGATCATTTTCAAAATGTGTAATCCACTATAGAATAACAGGTAACAGTGACCGTAGCAATTTTTGGATGATTTTATACAAATCTTTTTATTAAAGTTGCTTTCTCATTTTTTTTAATCAATAGGAAATGCTGGGCTGCCTTAGCTTGCCTATACCTTAGTCCATATGCCCAATACGATTTTTTGCTGGCCAGTAGAAGAATAGAGACTTAAATCCTAGAGCTAGTGTGGGTGCATGCAAATGGATTTCTCTCCAGCCACTTCTAGTTCTCTGATCTTTAATCTATTAGATGGCTAAGATAATTTGTCAAATTCAGATTCCTAGCTTTAGAAGATTCCCAGTAGTTTATAAAGATAGCAACAAACAGTAATCTGTCAGCCATTGCACAATAAACCATTGCAACTGATTTATATATCTTTTTGATTTTTTTAAAAAGCATATTGACAACTTTGTAAATGGAAACTTTCATTTCCAGACATTAACAATTGAAAATTAAAACTTTTAATGAAATCCAAATTAGTTAGCTATTTTCCATTTCCCTCATCTCTGAACAGTTAAGATTAAACACTTAAAAATTCCTTTCTCATAGACTAGCAGGCTGATTTAGCTTGAGTGACAATTGATTTGCAGAAAATGTCCTCAGTGCTTTTTTGGTGCCTTTAAGCTTATGAGGTACTGGAAGCTGGAGATATACAGACTCAGTCATTTCTTGGAAGTACTTCACTGATGGATACATTAATGATGGATTTTTTTAATCTTACATAGTTTTTTCTTATTTGGGTCCCTGTTCACCGAAAAAATACACTTGACTCAAAATGGGTTCTTAAGCAAAAAGAAACAACACTGACAGAAATGTTGTCCCTTAATAGAGCAAGGTGTTTTTGCAATGACATTAAGTAGGAGAAAGGAACTAGTTTGATTTTATTCACTCAGAAGAGCTTCATACTTCCAATAACTGGCATTCAACTCAGACCATATCTGTGACCAGGTTGATGATTCTCTTGGGAAGCATGCCACTGAACTTGAGTTTTCAAATGATTATGTTAATATTGACACGTAGAAGAAATGAACTGTGCCTCTCTGATAAAAGATATCTGGGGAAAGGATTAGCAAAGGACAAATCAGTTAAGCAATAGATATTCCTTTCATTACTAACATTTGAATGATTTCTAAGGACATTCTACCCTTAAAGATCTTCCAGAAAGCCCTTACTGCTATTTTTTTTTTTAAATAGAGAAAATCAATTTTATTTAGTTGTTCATCTGGTTTTCGTTGCTCCGACACTTAGTAGTTTATGTGGTGCTGGGGTTTGAACCCGTGTACTTGCACATGCCAGGCAAGTGCTCCAACTACTAAGCAATTGCTTCAACCCACCTCCTGGTGCTATTTGAGATGTGCAGTGATGCCATCTGGGTACTTCTGGAAGTTTCATGTGCACTGCTGAGCACCCAAGAGGCTCAGGCCCGGGATGGATTGGCTCCTTGGCTGTGACTTAGTCCCAGCCAGGGAAACTTGGGTCAAAGAGATAAAAATTCCATCAACTAATACTTGAGAGACATTGCATTTCTTTTCCTTTGGTGACTGCCAGTGTGATAACTTGCAGAAGTGGAAAGGAAAGGATCTGTGTACAAGTGGAGAAAGAGAGGGAATGCCAGGGACAAAGTGCCAGGAGAGGAACCTGGACAGATTCCGCAGGAGGAGGTGGCTTGACTTCAGTGGAAACAAGAACCATGGCCCCTCAGTCCTCTTTGTCCCTCCCTGTTTCTCTCTGCCTTCCTCTTTCTTCAGTATCAGAAGGTCCAAAACACACCAAGGAATTGTTGCCTCCTTGTATCTGGGTTTTTGTTTTTTTGTTTTTCCTGGCCCCCCTCCCAGGCAAACTACTATGGGATGTTTAAAACTTTTTAAGAGCAAAATAGAAATATAAAAAACAGTGGATGATGTTAGGTAAAAAGTTAGACATGGATCTCATGTCTTTAGAAGAACATAAGTGATGCTGTTTGTGGTTGCCTTCTGGTGACAGTGGCCCAGGGCCTGGGCTTGCTGCTTCAGGAGCCAGGAGTTGGCACAGAGAGTAAAAGATCACCTCAGTCTGTTGTGGAGGATCTTCTGTTTCATTGCTCTGTTCCTGATAATGTCATTCAAGGGTGTAATGAGAAGACTTACCTGATGGCCTTCTGATGTTTCTAGGCTCACCAAACCCCTGATTTAAATCAAGAATTCCAAAGTATGTTTTAAAGATGAATACCTAGTGATCATGGAGTTCTGAAGTGCTTGGTTCAGGATGACTTAAGGCCTTGTCTGCGCTTGGTGGGCACAATTAGTATTATCTGCATTGAGTGTCATGGGAGAGTTTTCTTTTTTCTTTTTCCTTCTCTGGCCTAAATCCTTCTAAATCTTAGAATTTCTTTCTTCTCCATATGTAGGTTCATTCTGCCTTTCTCAGGCTATGACTGAGATTGGGTTTGACCTCGATTCTAAAGCATAAAATTAGATCAAGTCCTTGAAGTAGATAATACTGTCAGTATCTTGTTGACAGCCTGGCTTCCTTTCCCGCTCCTGTCATCCTCCTCATCCCCAGTACCTATAGATCTCCTGTAATCCTACCATTGCTGCACAAATGAACATGTGTTAACTCTTTGCAGAGCTGCCCAAACCCCTTGGTGGGGTGGATTTCATTGTCCATGGTACTCCAGTCAGG
>PVKS010008691.1:0-67175 GCA_004027875.1 Aplodontia rufa | reverse complement strand
TCTCTGTTGTAATCATTGCAATACTGTTTCTATAATAACATTCCTTATCATATTTATGTATGGTAACTAATGTTTTCCCAGTTCTTTTGAAAGCTTTTCTCTATTTGTGCCCTCATGACTTCAGAACATGGAAAAAATGGGGTGAATGACCTGTATAAGATGTGCTGGTATTGTATCATTTCACTCTGGGTTACATCATGTTTTTTAATTTTTATTTTTGAACAACCATACAAATTTTTAATAAAATAATATAAAATGTGTATAGTTTCTGGGTACTAGATTTACCCCTAAGTGCCCCCCCCAAATTTCCCACCTGTATCCCTCCCTTCCCTTACCCACAATATCTCTAAAAAAGTATTAGGCTGTATAACATTACACCTTATCTGGATTTAACACATGATAATAAACCACCTTTCTGAATGGCCAGGGTCTAGTTCCAACCTCCACAGATGAGTGGAGACATTCCACCCTTGGTTCTCTGGGTTAAGCTGATTTTACTCAGCATAATTTCTTCCATAGCCATCCATTTACCTTCAAAGGCTGCAATATCATTGTTTCTAATTGCTGTGTAAAATTCCATGGTATATATGTACCACAGTTTTTGGATCCATTCATCCAGTGAGGGACAACTGGGTTGTTTCCATAGTCTAGCAATAGTAAATTGAGCTGCTGTGAACATAGATATTGCTGTGTCACTATAATGTGCTGATTGTAAAGCCCCTGGAAAGATACCCAGGAGTGGAATAGCAGGATCATATGGTGGGCTTATCCCTAGTTTTTTGAGGATTCTCCACACTGCTTTCCAGAGGGGCTGTACTAGTCTGCAGCTCCACCAACAGTGTGTTAGTGTCCCTATCTCTCCACATCCCCTCCAGCATCTATTATTGTTTATTTTCTTCATTTTTGCCATTCTGACTGGTGTAAGGTGATATCTTAATGTGGTTTTCATTTGCATTTCTCTGATTACTAGAGATTTAGAGCACTTTCTCATGTATTCATTGGCTTCATCAATGTCCTCTGTTGAGAAGTTTCTATTTAGCTCTTTGGCCTATTTTTTAATTGGGTTGTTAGTGTTTTTGTAGTTGAGAATTTTGAGGATTTTGTAGATTCTGGATATGAGACCCCGTCAGAGGAATCATAGCCCATGATTCTCTCCATTTCCATAGGAAACCTCTTGACTCTTTTGATTGTTTCCTTGGCAGTACAAAAGCTTTTTAGCTTTATGGCATCCCATTCACTGATATTTTGACTTTACTTCCTTCACTTCACTGGTATCAAGACAGGAAAGAAGACCAGTGGAATAGAATAGAAGACTGAAACAAACCCTCAAATCTTTAAACATCTGATTTTTGACAAAGGGGGGCAAAATATTACATGGAGGAATGACAGCCTCTTCAACAAATGGTGCTGGACAAACTGGTCAGCCACTTGCAGAAAGCTGAAATTAGACCCATATCTTTCCTTGCACCAGAATCAAATCAAAATGGATCAAGGAGCTAGGAATTAAACCAGCTACCTTGCAATTGATAGAAGACAAAGTAGGTCCAACACTTCAGCATTTGGGAGTAGGCAAAGACTTTCTCAACATGTCTCCTAAAGTGAAGGAAGTAAAGTCTTATGTCCTTTTGACATGCCTCTTTTTTCCTTTTACCAATTTATTTTCAGACACTACAAGATTCTCCAGGTTCCTTTTGTATTTTCCCTCCCTAGCCCTAGACTCAGCGTTTTTCCACAAAGGCTGGTTCCATCCACCCCTAGCTGCATGTATACTAGTCAAGAACCTAGTCCTTCCATTTTTTGAACTAAAATCTGTGTACTAATTGTGCTCTGTATTCATTTTCTTCAACTTCCTATCCTGCAAATAGGGTGGCTTAAGTTGCTCAAATGTATTATATTATACTTCTGGAGATAAGAATTCTGATGTGGGTCCCATTGGGCTAAAACCCAGACACTGGCAGGCCTGGTTCCGTTCTGCAGGCTCTGTGTAGAGGCTTTTTTTTTTGCCTCTTCCAGCTTCCGGTGGTACCCACTTCTTGGTTTGTAGCCCCTTCCTCCATTTTCAAAGACAATAAGGGCTGGTTGAGTCTTTGTCACACATTCTATCACTTGAATATTGACTCTTCTGTGTCTCGTCCACTTTTTAAAAAAATTTTTTTATTTATTTTTGCTGATACTGGGAATAACACAGGGTCTCACATGTACTAGGCAAGCATTCTACCTACCACTTAGCTACATTCCCAGCCCTTTAAATTTTAGTTTTGAGACAGGGTCTCACTAAGTTGTCCAGACTGGCCTCAAACTTGTGATTTTCCTCCCACAACCTCCTGAGTACCTAGGATTACTTGTATATAGCACCACATTGGTTTCCCTTCCACTTTTAAGGACCCTTGTGATTACTTTGGGTCCACTAGAATAATCTAGGATAATCTCCTTATCTCAAATTCAGGTGATTAACAACCTCTGCTGCCCTTTGCCGTGTAACCTTATGTTCACAGTTCAAGAAATTAGGGTGTTGACGTTTGAGGGGGGGTAATTACTCTGCCTAGGACATGCTAGTTGTTACTAGGATGTCTTTGCTCATAGGTCCTCTCAGCATTAATCATCTTTCTTTGTGCAGTCTAGTGAAATTTGCAGTAAGCGTTTCACTCCATTTTGTGGATTTTCAAGTTTGAAGTTATATTTAGACTTAAGTTTGCTTTAGAGTTGTATTTAATTGCTTGATCATACTTTGATTTCTATCTTCTGTTTTCAGCACAGGCACATTTGAGACCTAATGATACAGGCATACTACAATAGGATTATTTCAGGGAAAAGGTCATAAAACTGTCTTCACTTAATGTTTTTAAAAGGCAGAACCTTCATGGAAATTATTCATCTTAGAAGAAGTTTATAGAAAGCATTACCTAATTTGTGATGTGAGTTCCAGGATGATTGAGCTTCCCTAACTTGGTCGAAAGAGCATTTAATACCCTGATAGAAATTGCAATTCTGAAAACTGCTCATTAATTAATTTCTGGATTTATTTGTGTACACAGTAAATGCAGTGTTTTCTCATGATCTTTGTGATATAATACTTTTACATAAAATTTGCATCTGTTCATATCATGTTTCATTTTCATTTAATATAGGTTGCATTTCCTTGGTCACAACCATATCCTCTATTCAGAATTGAAAATAATGTTGAAGGGAATAGCTGCCTGTCTCTTCCACATGACTTTCTGCCTCCCATATCATAATCATAATCCCATAATAGATGCACTATTGAATTAATGAATATGCAAACAGTGATGATAAATTTGTATGAATCTTTGTCCAGTATTTAGAACACTAGGAGAGTATTGAAAATGGTTTTATGATTCCCTTAACTATATCTCATCTAAACTAAACAGAGAGAGAAATGTGAATAAACTTACTCTTTTTTGAGAAAGAATGCATAATGTTAAAAACACATTCAAATAAAATAGATCTTTCTAGCCAACTTTTGAAACCTGGTAAAAAGGAAATGTAAGTCAAATGAAACTAGGTTGTAAAATATGGACCCGATTTGGACAGAGGAAAATGCTTCAGGATTACTCACATCTGTTTTGGACAGGCAGTGTTGATCCTGTGAATGGGATTTCAGAAAGATAGTAGCCATTTAGCTGTCCCAGAATCCACAGGTTTTATCTTTATAAATTTGCCAGACGCCCAGCCCTCTCCTGGAGAAATTGAGGTTAAAGACAGAATGTCCTACAGTGGAAAACTATGAAAAAAAAATAAGTTGTGTAGACTAACTCTAAATTTTATAAGTTACACTGTCATTAATTATCTCATAAAAGTGTGAAATGTCATAAAATGTGTTTTGAGGATCTCAGCAAGGTTAAAAAAAATATGGGCATCCATTGCTTTAAGCATGGATAAAATATGCACCCGTGGCATGGAAATGGGAGGGGGAAACCTGCAGGATGTTCCTATGACTTTTTTATGAGGATAATGGAAAAATAAATGGTTTAAGCTAAAAGAAGCAAAAAAGACTTTAAAACATTGGTGATATATGAACAGAACATAAGAAAGCAAAGGTTCAATGGGGAAGAATCAGGCTCTCCAGAAGGGAGCCCAGAGTTAAATTCAGCCATTTCATCTCAATTCTGTAATTCCTAGAAAATATACAGGATATTAGAAAAGTATTCCAGTAAAACCCCATGGATATTGCTACCATTCTCTTTCCCCAAGGGGAGCTTTTTCTCACAAGAAAAGGAGAAATACATTCTACCAGTCAGTATAATTCAGTGAAGAACATCCTTTATAAATATGAAAACAGAACCAAAGCAGACAGTTGAGTAGAATGTATAGCTTTAAAGAGAGTGAGAGTCTAGTACTGAAAAAATGCCAAGTCTGATCTCTGAGCAATAAATAATTCTCTGAGAAGAATTTGAACTATGTGTAATTAACATCCTTAGAGGGATTCAAGTGTATATTGCATAGAGGAGGTGAGTATATAGTTTATAGTGATTTAAAGCATTAGCTTTTGGGCTAGACTGCCCATGTTTGAAATGTGGTTTTATCACTTACTAGTTATTGGGTCTTAATGTGCCTCAGTTTCATCCATAAATACAGGGATAAGAATTTTACCTAATTTATAAAGTTATTTTGAAAATTAATTGAATTAATGAATGCATAGAATAGTACCAGGCACATAATAAACATTCAGTAAATGTTACTTTTATTTTAATCCTATTTGTTCATAAAAGTTGGCTGGTATGAAAAAGAATCAATTGTAAGTCTTGAATAAGAGCTATGATTGTTGAAACAAACTCATTGAGACAGGCATAGCTGAAGATCAGTTACTACTTTGGGTGATCAAGTAAAGGGATTTTCCTTAAACATAATTACAAATGGAAAAGATGAAGAGTAAGAGGAAAGATATATGACTTTACATCTATCTAATCAAAACTCCAGAAAGAAAATGTGAGAAAATGAAGCAGAGAAAAAGAGACCTTCAGGTCGGGTGTAACGTAAATGATATATAGGGTACTAGATAAGTAACTCGTGGCATATCTATAGTGCTGTCTGTGTTGTGAAGTCTCCACTCATCTCAGCAAGCTGAGATAATGAGTTTATGGTAAAGATGTGTATGGCAGCAATAGAGGTGGGCTTTCATGGGCATCTAAGGTGGATCCATATTCTGTTGAGACTTGTGGAGACCAAAACTGCTTTTTGTTATGAATCAAAATCCGCGTTAGGTGGCCCAGCTCAGCAGCAAGAGGTTTTAACCTTCGGTATAGTTTTCATCGTTTATCTTGCTCAACTACCTCAATTTCTTGTCAATTTAAGGTTATTCTGTCAACATTGTTTGTTTCACCTTTGGTGTTAGGTGAAATTTCCAAGAGAGAATGAACATTGGGTTGACCTAGGTAGTTACCATGTTTGGCCCGAACTTTTCACGCCTTGTGGGCTGTTACACAGACTGTATGTTGGCCACTTTGAGTCAGGCTTCTCCCACAGTAGTTCTGGATATCCATGGTGAGGGAGAAATAGGTGGTGATCTGAAACAAGGCTCACCTAGGCCTGACTCTTCAGCACAAGGTGCATTTGTCTTGTAGAAAAGTCAGGTGACCACAGTGTAAATTGACCATTGCATAATTTCCCTTTTCTTTTAAGTAAAGTCTGAAGTGATTGCCATTGAAAATAGCAGTTGTAAGTGCTTGCCTGGCATGCATGAGGACCCAGGTTTGAACCCCAGCACCACATATCCAAGAAAAATAAACACCAGATGAAAAAACAAATAAAATTGACATTCTCTCTCTCAAAAAAAAAAAAAAAGAAAGAAAGAAAAGGAGCAGTTGCATTTAGAGCCTGGGTAGTGCAGAGAAGGAGATATTAAAGAGAGCTGACATCAGTTCTTTGCACGTTGCTTTGTAAACCTTACACCACTTTCTTTTATATCTTGCTGATAGCTTGGTTAAAATGTCTATTTGGGTGAGTTATTGATAAATATCAGGGAAGTGTATTGCCTTGATATTTTAATAGCTAGTCTTGACTTAAAAAGAGATTTTTTGGGAATTTTGTAAACTCCAAGATTACCAAATCCCCTTAAAAATACTCCCTGGTGTATCTTTTATTTATGTAATCCAAGATTAGTGCTGAATGTATGGTGTATCATGGTTGCTTATTATGATTGTAACTAATTTATAGTAAAATTTTAAAAACCTGAGAAGTTATATTCAATAGCGTGCAGATATTGGTAATGACACTTATGCAAGTGCTTGTTAAATTCATTTCAGGTTGGGCCATGCAGGTTGCTGCCTATATCTTTATTCATAGGAAATGGAAGGATGACAAGAGCCATTTTGAAGACATGATTGATTATTTTTGTGATATTCGTGAACCACTTCAGCTCCTCATATTCCCAGAAGGGACTGATCTCACAGGTAAGAGCCTGGGTTTGGATCACAAAATTTTCAGACATGGAGGAACTTAAAAATCATCTAGTTAAAGCTACTTACTTCTTGGATGAAGTAACTATATACCAGCAAGATTACTGAATCTCCTCCAGAGTCCCTCAGTTAATCAATAGCACATCAAACCCCATAATTCCATTGAATTTATAGGACTGAGAATTCCCACCCATGGAATTTATGATAGGCAAACCCAAGTCGTGGTTATTATTCATACCTACTATCCAGAAGTTTTATATTTTAACTCCCAGAATACATTTAAAAATTTTAACCTTTTATTTTTATATAAGCTGAGTTTTAAACTCATATTTTTTTTTTTAAGAGAGAGAGGGACAGTTAGAGAAAATCAGTTTTTCATTTATTTTTTTCTTGTGACTTTGGTTGCTTCGACACTTCATTGTGTTTATGGTGCTAGGGTTCAAATTCCCATCCTTGCCCATGCCAGGCAAGCACTGTAACTGCTGAGCCTCCACTCCAGCCCCCTAAAAGTTTGTCCCACCCTACCTGTTCAGTATATCCTCTTGTCTGCTTCCAAGGTGTTTATTTATCCTTTAGATTCGTTTTTCCCCTCAACTTCTTCATTATTAGAAAAGATCTGATAGTAAACAATTTCCATTATTGATGATTTGAGGTAACATAATTACCTTTCTCCTGATACTTAAACCTAATCCCTACTATAGGCAGGAAAAGCTTTATCCCTTCCTAAAAAAAAAATCAGCCACCATTGAGTTGTGGAGAGAAAACAAGAGGATGTGTTTAGAACTTTCTACCTTCCCAGATATAAAAAAATTAAAAAAACAAAACAGTGTGTAGTCTGGACAGGCACAGTGGTGCACACCTGTAATCCCAGCAACTCAGGAGGTAGAGGTAGGAGGATATCAAGTTTGAGGCTATCTTTAGCAATTTCGAGAGACCTGGTCCCAGAATAAAAAGAACTGGGGATACAGCTCAGTGGTAAAGTACCTTGGGATTCAATCCCCAGTACAAAAACAAATACAAGAAAACTTTACAGTTTGTCATACTTACTGAATTATTGTTTTCCATACTTATTTAAACCACTGGTCATTTTTATAGATGAAACCTTCTTTTGCATTTCAGAATGTAAGATGATTAAAAGTAGAGCTACCTTGGTTAAATACTGGGAGGGAAGGCCCCTAAGGGGGCATAGTTTACATAGGAAGCAGTTCTGAAGCGTCCTTGGACTCAAAAAGAGAAAAATTTAACCTTAATACTTGAATTTCAAGAAAGACACAGCACCATTTGATGGTGATCCAGTGGATGAAGGTGTGCTATAAGAGGGAAAACAGACCAAAGCAGGATGGAATGGAAGTCTAAAAATCACAAGTAGTACGGAAAGGATGAGCATGAACTGGACTTCTAGACCCTTGATACTAAACAAAGAAGGGCAACCCTTAGAACTAAGTAAAGAGAACAGTTAGATGAACATTAATTCACACTGTAGACATAGTAATTTATGGAATAAATTACCCAATGAAAAATAAAAATTACAGAAATGTTTAAGTAAGTGAGGTTGATTGAGCCACAGTAGGGCGATAAGGAAAATTAAGATATTTTGGGAAGCATTTACCAGAAATAACAAGAAAGAGGTCTTTGACTCATCTATTGCAGATGAAACCAAGCTAAATAAATGGCAATTTTTTTTTATTATTAGTTCAACATAGTCTTACATATTGAAGTGGTTCTTTGGAACACATTCATACATGCATACGTAATGATAAAGTAACTTATGCACGACCTCACCCCCTCCACCCACTCCCCGATCTCTTGTTTTCTGTGATTCCTGTTACAGATATAAATGACCATATACATAATATATATTGATTTTTGAAATTTATAGTTTTAAATGCCTGCTTGAGTGTAATTTGACTTCTCAGCAGAGTTAAGCATAACCTTTAGTATTGGTAACCACTCTTTTCCCTCCCTCTCTTCCATTCTCTCCCTACCCACTTTCCCCCACCTCTTTCATAGCTGTAGTTTTCCCAGATTATATGTTACTTCGAATTTTGTTGGTCTGTTAAGTAAACTTGACTAACTTTTGCCCTATCCTAGGTTTTACTTTAGCTTCCACATATGAGAAAAAACATTAGACCCTTAAGTCTCTGTGTTTAGCTTACTTCTCTTAGCATGATTTTTTCCATTTCCATCCATTTGCTTGTAAAAGCCATGGTATCGCTCTTTCTAATAGCCGAGTAGAACTCCATCATATATATAAACTACAGTTTTTGGATCCATTCATCCAATGAAGGGCATATGGGCTGATTACATAATTTAGCTATTATAAGTTGAGCTGCTATAAACATTTATGTAGCTGTGTCACTGTAATATGCTGATTCTAGCTCTTCTGGGAAAATACCCAGGAGTGGGGATAGCTGGGTTGAATGGTGTTCCATCCCTGATTTTTGAGGAGTCTCCACACTTGTTTCCAGGGTGGCTATTCCAGTCTGCAGTCCCACCAACAGTTTGTCAGTGTTCTTTCAACCCATAACCCCTCCAGCATCAGTTATTATTCATATTCAATGAACCATGCCAATTTTTATAAACTAGGCAAGCCTCTAAAATACATGCTTATTGTGTAATGTGTGTTTGATTTTATGGTTATAATTCTAAAAATATTAGGATAAAAGAGGCAAATATTGACTACCTGATGTTTAAGCTTAAAAATAGATTCATTGTAAATTGTAATTTAATTGATTTTCAGTGCTAAGCTACTATTAGGAAAGTATACTGGACAGATAGCTGTATTTAAATTTTGTAACACTTAGACTGTATAATATCCAAATTTGGACATTAAAATATCAGTTTCATTTGGTGGAGTGTAGAAAGCAATGTACTGAATTACAGCCTGATTTATTGTTGCGAATGAGAAAAGATACATTAAAGAATGGCAATTTTGGAACTTAATAAATAAAAGTTAATAGGAAAAAGTTCATGTGTTACTGCTTCTCTGTACATTAGTGCTAATATGTTTGTATGTTAGATCTTTAGAATCCGTAAAATGTATTCAAAATGTTTTTCATTTTATGTTTTTTTCTTACGTTTCTCTTGTAGGTAAACTTTACATCTAGTTGCAGGTGTTTATGGAGTCCAGAGTCTTCCCTATTACGTATACTTTTTAAGTTTAAATGGCATTTACATCTTAAAGCCAACTTGCAAAAGCCAATCTAATTTGTCATAATGAAAAAAGTGGACTGATCCTTAAGCTTTGAAAACTTGTTTTTTCCAGAATTGCACAGATAGTTTTTATTGAGTTTGAGAAAAAGATGACTTAAAAAAAGCTAACCAAAAAAAAAAAAAAGCTAACAAAATATCTCCAATTTGGAAAATGCACCTGTTAATTAAAAGGTGTTTTTGATTACCGGTTAGCTTTCAACTTGGATTTTTAAGCCTGAAGAGAACATTTTATAATGCACTTTAAATTTTGAATCCAGTTTGCTTGCACATTTTCAAATTAGTGCATTGAAATGTGACTTTACATACTTCCTATCTTCATGTATTATTGTTGTTTATAACTTTTTTCTTGTTAAAGAATGTAATATATTTTAATATTGGAAAGTTCAGACACATAGAAGGGTTCCAAAAATTGCTATAATTCCACAGCCCAAAAGTAAACACTGTCCTAATTTTGGTCCTGGGGGGTCATTTGCTCACAGATGCACACATACATAGGTATATGTGTGGGGGTGTCTGTATAAGATGTAAAAATTGAAAAATTAACATCATGTATTTCTTTGTCCTTTTTCACTTAATAAGTAATATTGTAATCTTTCACATCATTATCTATTCTTTGATAATGTTGGGTAGTTTTATGTTGGTGTATTAGTTAACATTCTCCAGGGAAAGAGAACCAGTAAGATATGTGTAGGGAGAGAGAGACTGAGGTTTAAAGAAGTGACTTTTACAATGATGAAGGCTTGAACAATCCAAAATCCGCAGGGTAGAGCCAGAAGGAAGAGTCTCAGGCTCTAAAGGCTGTCTGGAGGTAGAAGTCCTTCTTTCTTGTGGAGGAGGGGAGGATACCCCATTTTCTCTAATTAAGGCCTTCAGCTAATTTGGATGAGACCTTCCCACATTATGGAAGGTAATGTGCTTTACTCAGTCTACAGATTTAAATATTAATCTTACTTTTTAAAAATGCCTTCACAGAAACATCTAGAATAATGTTTGAATAAGTACCTGAGTACTGGTGCTGGAGCGGGGCTCAGCAGATCCGGCACTTGCCTGGCATGCATGAGGACATGGGTTTGAACCCCAGCCCCATTGTACACTGAAGTGTTGGAGCAACAAAAGCCACATGAAAAACTAAATAAAATTGTTTCCCTCACACGCTCTCTCGCTGTCCCTGTATCTCTTAAAAAAAAAAAGAAAAGAAAAAAGGAAAGGAAAAGAAAAAGAAGAAAAGTACCTGAGTACTATAGCTTAGTCAAGTTGACACATAAAATTGAACATCACAATTGGTATACTGTTCTTCTGAGTTCCGTTCCCTGATTTGGAAAGGAAAGCTTCCAGGTTTTAACAGCTATCATGTTGCCTACAGTTTCACACTTTTGTGCATAAAACTTCTTCATTTAATAGATATGTATATGTCTGGAGTTTTGTGTACAAAACAGAGTTTCTTCTTTTGTCAAGGAAAGAAATAATAGGGCTGGAGTGGTTGGCTCAGTGGTTTTGGCCTTGCCTAGCAAGGACGAGGACTCGGGTTCAAACCCCAGCACCACGTGCCACAACTAAGTGTTAGAGCAACTAAGGCCATGTGAAAAACTAAATAAAGTTGTTTCTCTCTTTCTCTGTCTCTCTTACTGTCCCTCTCTCTTAAAAAAAAAAAAGGAAAGAAATAAATAAGTTACAAAGTGTAGGTGTGGTTGTCATAGGTGCTATGCAGAAAAATAAGGCCAGATAAGGAGAGAGAAACAGAAGGGGGCAGGATGTCATTTGATATGAGGTGGTTAGGGCAGGCTTCTCTACTCTTTCTTGTTTAGTGACTAAATAAAATGGAAAACTGTGCACCTGCATATGTGAGAGGCCTTCTGGGAAAAGAGAAGAAGAGCTGCAAAGACCTGAGTTGGGGACCTGGCTGGTTTGAGAAGGGCAGAGTGACCGGCAGCTCCATGGTGGAAGGCGTGCTGGAGTGGGAGAGTACAGGGTGTGAGCTGATAGAAGGAGGCTGTGGTTAGAAAGTGGATGTTCGCACAGTTACTAACAGAAACAGTCTGAGGATGGGTAGGTGAAGTAGAGTGGAGGGGGAAGTCTGAAAACTAGTCTATCTCTTCAGTTATTCCTAGTTTCCCATGTTGGGACTGTACATTTTAGAACTGTTCGTATTGGTGTGCACATCTACACGAATGTTCAGTTTTGTCTTTAGAATCCCCAGTCTCTCGCAAACTAACAAGTGGTTCTTACTCATATTTGAGTTGTCTTGGTGATTCCTGATCTCATGTAAGATCTGACAGCTGTTTTCGTTAGCTGGCCCCACGTCCAGGACATTTGAAGATGAATCTGAGCAGCTTATTGCTTTCTATGTTTAGGGCCTTTCCTTTTTGTTTGCTTGCAATATGTGGGTGTTTGACTCAATTCCTTTATTGCACCATGCATGATGTACCACCTTCTCCAAGAATATTTTTTGAATATTTTGGTGTTATAAAACACATAGATGGTTTTTGGAAGTTTGAAGGACTCAGTAAATTTACTCCTAGGAAAGTTGCGTTTATGTAGGTGTTAAATTTCAGAGTGCAGCTCACTAGTGCAGGTTCTAGCATTTGCTGTCATCAGGAAGAATTTCATGATTTTTCCCAGAAATTGAGGCCAAGTTTCTGAACACTTTACTTTGTCCAAATGTATTTGCTGAGTAATGGGTTTGGTTCTTCTTGGAACTTGTAAAGTTACCTCATGGAATGGAAAAAGAAGATTTTGCCAACAATTGAAACATATACTTGACCATGTAACTGTATTCAGCCAAACCATCTTCAGATGTTTGTACATGATGTGCTGATCATGTGCCCATTCTGTTGTGGAGTGGTTTTGGTTAGTAATATTAGCCTGCTCTCTGCCTCAGTAAGGCAGACGTTTTATTTTGCATTAAAGGCCTAAATTGTTGGGTTTTAAAAAAAGTTAATCTGATATATTTGATTGCTAGTTATGTCTTCTAGTTGTCTAGATCTTGTTAGTTTTTAAAGTCTTACTAACATTTTGTATGTTAACATTTCATTTTTTATTATATAATGATTATTTTATGAAAATTCAGTTTATTGTTTAATTTCAGTTTTCATCGGATATTGACTTTTATGAAGTCTTCTAAAGAATTTAAGAGATTTGAATATAGATTTCAGGTAATTTATTAAAAATCAATTGGTACTGTGTTATGTAAGTTGTAAAAATCTGGTAAGTTGGTGCGGCATCTTTGTAAGGGGCTATCTAAACTGTCTGTATCTTCACCTCAGTAATCACAGAACAGTAACTGTCATTTTTATCAAAGAAATTCTGCACTTCTTCCCTGACCTGTCTCCTTATGGTTTCTAAATAGTCTTGTTTTGTTTAGAAAACAGCAAGGCTCGAAGTAATGACTTTGCTGAAAAGAATGGACTTCAGAAGTATGAGTATGTCTTACATCCAAGAACTACAGGCTTTACTTTTGTGGTAGAGCGTCTAAGAGAAGGTAAGCACCCTCCTCAAAATGGACTTCTTAAAATAAATAGCAAAATTGCCAAACCTTCTATGCTTTATGGCGTGGTCTTTGCTCTAATTTCTGGCAGCCCGTATTGTATAGTAGAGACATCTGTGGCACGTCATCAGCTTCATCTGGTAATTGCCTGTGCCTAACATGGAAAGCCTTGAACCATTATTTAATGACAGTTGTAAAGCTCTTACTTCTTGCCCTTTGTTCCTTTAGGGTATAATGTGCTTTAAGATACAAAGCATAAACTGCTAAGACGAAGCTTCTTGACAACCAAGCACCAAAGATTTTAAAGAAATGTACACTGTCACTCCAAAATCAGATGGGAATGTTATACCAGAAATGTTGTCCCTTGGCTTGTTCTTAAATTTTGTGCTTAGAACTCATGTGGCATACTTCTAGGCTTGTCATCTCATTGCCTATGACT
Source organism: Aplodontia rufa (assembly GCA_004027875.1). Lineage (NCBI taxonomy): Eukaryota > Metazoa > Chordata > Mammalia > Rodentia > Aplodontiidae > Aplodontia > Aplodontia rufa. Next base: position 53,623 of record PVKS010008691.1, on the reverse strand, counting down.
AGCAAGCCCCTGTCTACCCACTGAAGGCCATGGAGGGGGTAGCTCTCCATGCCTGTGGAGCCAGCAGAGTGGCACCAAGACGCTGCAGTGGCGATGCTGCTTTCTGCCCTTGCCCCTTCCCCTCCCCGTTTTCTTTTTCCTCCTTCCTACCCAGTACCATTTACTGTGGCATCTAATTTCAATCATCAATATGGTTTCAATGTTTTGTGTATTTAATGCTTTCTTTAAAGGTATTTCTGATATCATGGAACACATTCATCTACTAGATTTCTCTGTTAACAAAGTATAACGTTGGAACACATCTTTTTTGCTAAAAACAGATCTTCTTAAGTGTAAGCAGGCCACATTAATAATAAAGAGAGATTATTTTATAGTGGATAGGATATATTTTTAAAGCCCTCTGCTCTAAAACCTAGGAAATGTTCCAGTAGCACACTGATTCATTACTTCGTTATACATTTAAGAATTGTGTATTGCTTAGTTATTACTCAAAGCCCTAGTTAACAACCACAATTAGTAATTTTTCCTACAGAACTGGCACTTACCCCATCTTATTCCCACCCCACCAATCATTTATTAGTACAAAAAGAGAGACAGACATGGATGATCCATTTTGCTTCAGTTAGAAAGCTAAATGGTAACTTAGATGACTTCATTTACTTTAGCTAGAAATGCAGAAAGAAATGTTGATGATGGTTAAAAATAGTAATTGCAGGGGCTGGAGCGGCAGCTCAGAGGTTATGGCACTTGCTTGGCAAGCTTGAGTACACAGGTTCAAATCCCAGCACCACGTACACAATGAAGTGTCCAAGCAACGAAAGCCACATGAAAAAATAAATAAAGTTGATTCTGCCTTTCTCTGTCTGTCACTATCCCTCTATCTTTAAAAAAAAAGTAATTGCAGCTAACATTAACTGAGCATTTACTAAGTACCAGACATGCTAAATATTTTTATGCCTAAATTCAACTAATCCTTATAACAACCACTAATCCTTATAACAACCCTGCATAGTGTTTATCACTCATAAGCACAAAACCCAAACAGAAATTGAGGTAAAGAACTTCACCAAAGTTTTTGAAATACAGTTTTTCTAACTGAATAGTACATCCATTTTCTACTATAACTTGTTGGTGCTTGCATTTATAGTATAATTTTAGTTAACTAAGTCTCCATGAAGCACCTTTGTGACAATAGTGAGCTGATGATTTTCTTCAAGAAAGATCAGATCATGGAGGGATGATGGTCATGAGATACATGGTTGTGATGTCGCCTGAGGTGGTAGGAGGAGCAGGCACAGGCTAAGGCATGAGTTGAAGAGCTGAAGACAGCTCTGATTTCTGAAGAGTGGGGTAGTGGGTTCAAGTGAACAGAGAGAAAAAATTTCATCAAGGATCAGTGGTGAAGAGGATCTTAGAACTCATGTGGCCTACAGTACTAGAAAACAAAAGAAATCTTTTAGAAAAAAAATCTAAGACTCATAAGTGGGGCCCCACCGGGCAGGGTGGTGCACACCTGTAATCACAGCAGCTTGGGAGGCTGAGGCAGGAAGATCACAAGTTCAAAGCGAGCCTCAGCAACTTAGGCCCTAAATAACTTAGCAAGATCCTGTCTCAAAATAAAGAATAAAAAGGGCTGGGGATGTGGCTTAGTGGCAAAGAACCCCTGGGTTCAATCCCCGGTACCAAACAAAAAAAAATGTTGGGGGGGCCAGCATAACTCTTAGATCTTTAGGCCTGTGAGATCTGCTTTTGATAATAAATTATGCGAAAAGGAAGCTTGCTGTTAAAACAGGTGACCGTTATAATTAATATTCCAGTGGAATCTTGGAGACTACATAATAAATGACCACCATGTAGCATCTTTACCGTTCACACTTACAACTGAACTCAGTATTGTTGTCTTGTTAAGCAGTTAGCACAGATGGGTAAGGAGATGAGGAGGTCAGAACATCGAGAAGTTTATCGAGTACCTTGCTTGCCACCATTTGTGTACTTGCTTTATAATCTTCCTAGGATGTGACTTCTGAAGGATGCAGAAGGCTCTGCATATAGGGATTCAGCTAGTATTAATTGTGTGAAATATTTTTAAAATTTTATCTGAAAAGTAAGACAACATAGTGACCTGTTACACTTTTCTCAGTGTATATTATATTGATAGGCATCTGTTGTAGGTGATTTATTTCATGTGAACCTGTAATCACAGAATCTCTGAGTATGTGATTATGTAATTTTTTCCCTCAGTGATAGAATAATCCAGACTCAAAAGTAAGATGCTAACTTAGAGGAAAAAGTTCATATGAGGAAGTTCTTTTTTTCTTCTGTTGTTTGTTTTCTTTTGTTTGAATTACAAAACTATGAGAAGTTCATAATGTAGTTGTAAGGCTTTACAGCATGGAACCAACAATTATTTATATTCATCGTCGTCTGTGGTGCCTCATCATGTTTAACAATAAGTTTATTATTTCCTTTTTTTTAAATAAGTAGTGATTTGGCATACCCATTATTTGATTTTATACATTTTGTAAGCCAGTTACTGAGTTGTAATAATGCAATAATACTTTCACCATTGGGCGGCACAAGCGTGTACATTTGAAACAACTTGAAGTTAGGCTGGAGTAGCTGTGAGAAGGGATAAAACACTTAATATTTGTTTCCTAGTATTTCTTATTTGAGATATAACCTTGACTTCTTGAAGTTACAGTGTTTATGGATAGATAAGAATCGTATTACTTTAGATGTTTCCACATGTATCAAACAATAATTAAGTGCTAAATTTTATGGTGTGTGTGTGTATAAAATATGTATTTTGCCAAAAAAATTATAAGAATATTCAGTAAAGAGAGATCTTTTACTATGGAAATGTTCAGGTAAGGCTTCTGAGAGATGCTGAATTTCCCTTTGGAAATTAGAGAGTACATATGATTTGGACAGGCAGAACAAACAAGGATGGCTAAGAAAGAGTACAAGAAAGGGCCCGGAGTCAGGACCAACATGGACCTGAGCAGTCACCTGGGAGAAACTAACCTGATGGAGTTAAAAACTGGTTGTAGAGCAATAGACAGAATTTAAGAAGGTTATTTGGAGCCCTTAATATGAAAAGCACTTAATACCCCAAACAGTCATGACTTTAGTTTGTCTGTTTCTAGATCAAGTCACTCAAGCAAATCAGACCATTTGTTAAGACTAAATAATCATGTAGATATATATATTTTTTTAGTTTTGGTTTTGAAATAAGTAAACTGTTTTTGAATTTAAAGCAAAGCAATCCATGTTGTCATTCATATTTAGCTCATATGCATAAATTCTAAATATGAAGGAATTAAGGGTGTGATCTTTCTACTAATCCAAGGGATACAGTTTAAAAAGAAAGTAAATTCCTATCAGGTACTTTAATCAGCCCACTTGAATAAAATTCTCCAGTTTTTGTTCAGGGAGAGAGAATTACTGGCTGGCCGCCTGATTACATACATGGTATCTGATAAACCCAGGTTTGGCGCTCTCACATTGTTACACACTAGTTCTCATTTGCACTGAGAAAACTGGAAGCAGAAGAAGTAGGCCAGTCATAGATAGCTGTCTTCACCTCTTGGGCTTTTTGCTTAGTTCACAACTACCTGTTAATCCAGTCTGTCAGTTGTCCATAGTGGCTTATATAGGGGGCCAGTGGACCATCACTCTACGTGGCTCACATTCCATTTGTTTTAGTCAGTGAGCCTCTCCCAGGATTGCATTTCAGTTACTCTTCCTAACAGCCAGCATGGGAGAGGAGATAAGGAAAAAAGGCAGACTGACAACCCATTGAAATATTGGGTACATTATATAACATGCACTCTGACCTTTTCATGTGGCTTTTCATTGCTGGAAGCCATTTATGAAATACAAGACCTTTTCCTTATGTTAAAAAAAATTTAATTAGGCCACAGACCTTTGACATTTGCTAGAATATTTTCTGAGACCTTTACCATTTTCTGAGACCTTTACTGTTTCCTGAAATTTGCAAATATCTTTGTAGATTAGCAGTTGACTTTCTTTTGAGGTTATTGTACAAGGAATAAAACTTTAATCTATTGATGGTGATAAAGTACAACAAAATACTGATTAGTGGGTAAGCACATAGGTCACTTGACTGACTTAGAGATACAACATATCATGAAGCAGAAATTATGCAAATTTGCCTCAGCAGCATTATTTATGATCACATCAGAAATCTTTAGCCCATGAATGGATTTTCTTGTTTTCTTTGTTCATTTTACTCCTTCCCCAACCCTAATAGCAAAAAATCCGAGCATCTCATTTAGGACAGATCTTGTCATTGTGTTTAATGAAAAAAGTCTTGACCGCCTTAATAAAAAATAATGGCAGCCCTATGTTTGTATATAGAAACTCATCTAACATTTATCAGATTACCTGCCATGTTCCAGGGATTGAGTTTTGCATGTGTTTCATTACCTTGCCTGTGCAGCAGAATGGCCCATGGAGGTTTGCAAAAACACATGCACTCAGGTCCTAGCCTCAGACCTGCTGAGTCACCTGATGGTAGCATCCTGAGCCCATAGCTCCCTTTCCCTGCCTCCAGCCATTTTCATACATGACACTTGATTCTTCCAACCAAGCCAGGTAGTAGATTGCCCTGTGCTACACCTGATGAGACTGGCTCCCTTCAGGAGCTTGCCCAGAGTGGTTAGGTGTTGAATAAGAGTACCATAAATCAAAGTCAGGTCTGTTTGATGCTAAAGCCCATGTTCCACTACAATACATTTGTAGTTTTCTGTTCCAAATATTACAAAAGCATATTCTTTGTAGGTTTGTTCCCATTTTTCCAAAATTTCTCTGTGATTTCCTTGGCTTTACTGTGAGTTTTATTTAGGTGGAAAAATATACAATGGATTTCGTTTATTGTAACCTCTTAATGTTTCTGATTCCTGCACTTAAAATTCCTCTCCATTTCCCCCATCCTTAGAGAATATTTGGAAAGTACACATATCTTAAAATGTAACACCAATTATGTAATACTATGCAACTAGCATAATATGCAAATACTCTAATAGTAATTGTAAAATGTTTATCCTGGGTCCTTTGACTTCCCTTGTTTACTTGTTTTATATTTCTACTACAGTATAAACAACAAGAATGACAAAGTATTGTCATTCCAAGTTATAATTTTATCTTTTTCTTTTAGCCATTAAGCTCAAAAATAGTTTCATGATTTGATTTTCTGAATACTGACTCACTTTCTATAAAAAAGAATTATTTTTATTCGTTTATTAGATTTAAAAAAGGAAAATTCATTATGAAGAAGAAAATAAAGGCACCAATGATCTTAACCAGTTGCTTTTCAGAAATATCTTACCAATCATAATCTTCCTGTTTTTTCTCAGCATATAAATATAGCAAAATTAGAGCCAAATCATATATCTTGTTTTGTAGAGTTTTTAAACTTAGTACAGTGTGAACAGTTTCTCCCCATCTTTACATAATTTTTTCAGTGTGTTGGCATATGCGTGATATTCTATTAGATTACTATTTAACTAGTTTGTTATTCAAAATTAATTTTTTTAATTACTCGTACAGATAATACCAAAGTACGCATAAATCTCTGAATATTTCCTTAGGATAAATTTCCAAGTAGAGTTACTGAGTAAAAGGGTATGAATTTTCTTTCTTTTTTGAGTTAGGCATGGTAGCTCATGTAATCCCAGCAATTTGGGAGACTGAGGCAGGAGGATGGCAAGTTTGAGGCCAGTCTTAGCAACTTATGGGACACCCTGTTGCAAAATAAAAAATACAAGAAGAACTGGGGATGTAGCTCACTGATGAGCATACCAGTTTTAATCCTCAGTACCATCAACCAAATAAAATAGCAGGGGGAGAAAAATACTGTTTTTATGGTCTTCATCCAACCACCAAATCTTACCAATATTGCCTTAGAACCATTTCTTAGAGACATCTCACTTTCCTGTAATCCCTTCTTGACCCCAAGCCTTCCTGTCTAATTGGTCTCTGGTTTCTTCTTTGGTACTACATTTCAGACACTGATAACAGTCAGCATTCATAAAGTACCTTTCTGATGTAATCATGTATATTTGTTTAGAATTTGTTCTTGGATACCTATTTCCTTGAGAATTGTAAGGTTTAGAAAGCATAATTATAATGCAATGTCATAAGAAATTTGAAGACATAAAAAAAAGGAGAGCCTATCTTTACTTGAAGTGACACTTCAAAAGTGGCATATGAGCTGAGACTTAAGAACAAGAAAATATTTTAAGACTTAAATATTTGCATCACTTCCATATTCATTGATCAAGACTTTATAACATGGTTCCAGTATGCTTTTTAAATTTTACCACTCAGAATAATCTTTCATGCAATGTGAACCAAAGTATTTGAATAAACTGACCATTTCTGACGATGCATCATTCTTTTGAAATTTGCCTTGGGCTATGTCTGTCGAAATTAAAACCTGCAGTGCTTTGCTTTCTTTAACCCCCACATATAAAGATCTTTCAAAAGTCCATTCCCAGTTGCTTTCTCCTCCCTAAAAGGACTTAGCATAATAAGCCTTCATTGATAACTGTGTTAATACATTTTACTTTACCTTCCAAAAAACAGCAAAGGCCATCTCATATAGATCATTAAGAGCAAAGATTTTCTTTCTAAATCTAATGAACCTTTCTACTTTGATTCTTCTTTCTCTTTTTAGCCACATTTGGCATCATTGACTCTTGATAAATGCCCGTCCCTTTGGCTCTTCTTTTTTTCTCCTGATTCTCTGGTCTATCCTCAGACTCCTTTGCAGGTGGTTCTTACCTGTCTCTTCCCTGAATGTCTCTGTTCATCATGAGGCTGTCCAGGTTTCTTTGTCCTCATTCCACACATTGTGCTCCCTGATGTCATGACCCCTAACTCTAAAACCTACATCCAAAAGCCACTTCTTACTTCAGAGCCATTATGTACCCTTTGCTACTTAGAAGTTCCACAGGCACTTCAGCTTCATCTGGTCTAAAATTGAGCTTGTCATTTTCCTTGAGACAGCTTGTCTATCTTTCTATCCTATACTGTGGTGCTGATGGTAATGATAGTTGCTAACCCTGAGTGCTTGTGTGGTTCATGTGAATTTTCTCATTAATTCTGGAGGAGATACTACTATCATCTCCACTTTATGCATGAGGAAACTGAAGTACAAAGGAGTTAAATAACTAGTCCAAGGCATCCCAGCTTAAGTGACAGAGCTGGGAGTTTGGCTCGGGAGCCTTTGTCTTAACCTCTATGGCTCGTGACTCAGTTGCTCAAGCCAGAAAACTGGGATTCATTTTTTGCTTACCTCTTTTTGCCTTTCTTTCATGCAATGAAATCCCAAACAAGACCTTTTGGTTCTACTTCTTAGATATTTCTGAAATTAATTATTTTTATTTTTACTGTCATCCTGCTCTGGGCATCTTTTGTATCGCGTCGATTATCGTATTGCTGCTCAGTTGGTCTTGCTAGTTCTGGACTTGCTTTACCCAGTCGTGGGCTTCACAGCACTTCAAGGTTAAATGTACTTTCTTTAATGTGGTTTACCAGTTCTCCCTGACCTGCTCCTTGCTTACCTCTCTGTCCATATCTCCCATCTCCCCAGTTGTACCATTTATCCCATTCTGACTGAACTGCTTTCCTTTCCAGGTTGCCTGTACTCTAAGCCTTCCTCCACGGTAGCGCTGTACTTCTGCTCAGTCTGTGGCTATCACCCGAGATAACAGCTCATTTGAGAAATCATTCCAGCCATCTGAGGCTTGGTTGGGTTGGGTCCCTTGCTTTATGTTCCCTTTATGAATGTTTTTCCTGCCACACTTGCTGTGTATACATTTTTCCTACTGTCTTACCGTTTGTGTAATTGTCTCTTTTGTCCTTTAGCTCTGTTTCCTGACCACAAGATTCGAGTCTGTTTGTTGACTTTTTTTTTTCTTTCTTAATCTTCAGCCTTCAACACAGGATCACGTATATCCTGGCACATTCATACCAAAATGGTATGAATTGCACATAGTAAATATTTTACTCAGAGCCCAGGTCCTGTTCTAAACCTGGCCCTGGCTTTTTTAGCCTTGTTTTTTGGTGTGACATCATACTTCCTTTCATTCCTGCCATACAGTACCTGCTTTCCTTATACGCTAGTCCTTCTAAACTGTCCCCAGTCATAACTCCTGCTAGTCTCCTAGATATTCCAAGCCTCTCCCACTTCAGACAGTGTCCTGGCCTCTAGGTTTTTGGGGTTCCTTCCTGTTCTCATTATATTCTGTGTGTTTGTTTAAACCACTCTTTTCATATTTTTATAACCATTGATTTGATTTGTATATCACTCCTATTGAACTGTGAGCTCCTTTAAGATACTGTGTCTTGTTAATTTTTATATCAATTAACAAGACACAGTATCTTAATTGTTAATTCCTTTGTGACTTAGGTGAGATTTATGGCAATGCTAGAGGACTACCTGAGGCCAATGCAGACAATAACTGCTAAGAGATTTCTCTTTTTTGTAACTACTAAAAGATAAAAGGGTAAATTATTTTTCTTTTTTAGATCATGTAAACTATTAGAAAAGAAATACAGAAATGTTTGTAACAATAAGATTCGGGCATTTGATCATATGCATAAATGTGTTTTGTTTTGTTTTAAAAGGGGCAGTAAGAGAGAAATAATCAATTTTTATTTAGTTTTTCATGTGGCTTTTGTTGCCTTGACACTTTGTTGTATACGTGCAGGATTTGAACCCACGACCTCTCACATGCCAGGCAAGTGCCGTAACCATCAAGCCACCACTCCAGCCCCTAAATATGGTTTTTATTTACTGTTTCCATGGTTTATTTGTATTTCTACCCAGTAAGTTTCAGATTCTGAGATGGCTTTGAAGTGAGAGTCATTGTAGCTTTTGTGCCTCTCTCTATCATTTTACTTCGGTATGAGAAAAATTCTGTTTCGGGGTCATATACTGGGGTGTTTTTTTTGTTTTGTTTTGTTTTGTTTTGTTTTTTACATATCAGGCAGTTATTATAAATGCCTACCATTGTAAAAGGTATGCCTGCATTACAATGGCTGAAGGTCTTATGGCACTATTAATTAAAAAAAAAAACTTCTCAAAATATTATGTTCTGTTTCTAGTCAGATGATTATTTTTATAATGAGTGAAAATTATATACTTATATTTTACTCATTGAAAACCTTGTCCTGTGTCAAAATGTTGGTGTCCTGTTTTAATGTTTACATTATTTTCTTAAGAGTCATACTCTGAAAGTGCTGATAACTGACATTTATAAACTATATTTATTTTGAAGTTCAGAATTATGGAAGAAGCCACTGTAAGTAAAATTTATAGAATTGCCTTTGAGTGATTACTTCTGTGGACTGTGCACTGACCATGAAGAATATTGTTACGTACACTGGATTGTTCTCTTAGTTTTCCTCTGAAGGTAAAAGTGGAAAATTAAAAACAGTAGCAGAGGATTCCAGTAGTTAGGCCGTCACAGTGGAGGCAGCGACCTGAGTGGCAGATGTGCATTCAGTGTTTGTCATGAATATTGTTTGAAATGAAATATATGATAGGATTTCAGGCAAGTATGCAAAATGTATGTAACAATATACTTTATCTTCCTGTTCGTATGAAAATCAGATTCTCAGTGAAGGTGAGATTTTAGCCTGAATCTAAATCCTGTGGATCCTTGAATCCCAAAATTCATCTTAACAGGAGCATATGCCTGCCTTTTGATTTTGTACAGTATACAATTTCATTATGAATGTATCATATTTCTTGTTTGGGTTTGTCCAAAAAAGTTTTACCTGTTTTTTTCTTCATTCTGAGCATGTGTTCATTTCACTAATTATAAAGATTATACCTTTTCTCTTTTGAGCTTTGTAGATTTTCTTATACCTCATTGAAAACATTCTTTCTGCATTTTTTTTCCTTCAGGTAGCACCTTTTCTTATATTTTTAAAAAATAAATTGATATTTATTTTGAGTATTTCAAAGTAATATCAAAATAATACTAAATCTTGCTGGTGTGTGTGTATGTGTGCATGTGTACATGTAAACCAAGTTCATTGCCTTCACTTTTAAGAAATAAATTCTGATCAAAAAAACAGTCCCATAAGAACATGAAAGTAAATACAGAAATTTTTTACTTATTAATGTTGAAAATTATCTGATTGGCCCTCTAAATGAAAATGTTACTTTCTCCCTTCAATTCTGCCTAGGTTATCTTATTTTTACATATTTTGCAAAATTATTTTACTTACGTGTTATATAATAATGTGTGTGTGTCTGTCTGTCTGTCTGTCACATAGGCTACCAACATTACCACCTGACTGCAGAAGCACCCAGACTTGCTTTTTCATGGGTCTGGGCTGAGCACACTGCTCCAGGTGCAATTACCGTAAACAGGTCCTCTGTGTTACATGTAGTGTGAGGTGTTGAAAGAATGTCAGTGTCTGATTCAGCTGCCTTCACCTAAGAAAGTTGTATGGGAGAGTAAGGTATGTGCAGTGTCTTTTCACCCCTCCACACAAGAGGATGCCATGTGACTACAGGTAGTCGATTCCATGGATTTTCCAGTTTGGTAAGACAAGTGACTTTAGAATCTGTCTGAAAGTGCATATACACAAAATGCAGGTTGTAGTGTGTTTTATTTTGCAGTAATTAGTAGCATAATCCAAAAAATTTTTTTCATTAAGGCTCACTTGTCTCTTTAGGGAATGGTAATTGAGAGTTTTAAAATAATAAAACCACTAATATATAATTATTTATCTTTGTTTTAGAAAGAACCTTTTCTAGTTATAGTCTCATTTGATTATAATAAAATTAATAAACAGTAATCTACAGCGTGTTGTATTCTCTTTGTTCTAATATTTTACCTGAAGAGAATGACTATCATAAATATCTTGCAGCAAGCTTCATGTTTGGGCTGTTCCTCTTCGTCTTTGACCATTACATTATCTTTGTTGTTCGTGTTACATGTCTGATTGTGATGACTAAAATACTTTCCTGTTATAGATGTATCTGAGTATTATTAAGAAAATATCTGCTATGTGATTCCTTATAATTTTTTACTTACCATATTTATCATTTTTTTAAATAACCTACAGAGCATGGATGTTTGTGAACTTTTAACAACTAGCCTTTGGTAGTGTGGAGGTGACACACAATTTCTTCTATATTAAATGAGAGAAATTAGTTTTGAGAGTTGTTCATCTTGTCGGTAGATTAGCATCCACTTTCTTCAAAGTGATAAACTTCACTTCAAAAACTCCCAATTCTTTGGATTAACTTTGCATTAAACATAGTCAGAAAGTAGATTGGGATTCCTTGTATAAACCGCATAACTTTTGAGAGTATTGCACAAAAGTTTAAAAATCTTACATTCATAGTTTGTTCATGACTTATAGCTTCCCTTTTTCCTCATAGAATTTTAAATAGCCTTTGGCTAAAGATAAAATTAAGTGAAATGTGGACCAAAGTGCCAATACCACGGAATAAGTATGTGTACTCGGGGCTTGATGGGAAGGCATGTTATTATTGAAGCTAAGGAAAGCTGTGTTAGTCAAACAAACCTTAGAACTGACCTTCTTAGAAGTCAAGGCACAAAGGGCCTTGCTGTTTTTTTCTCATTGCATTAATTTATTGGTGATTTATAATGGCAGTGAGCTTTTTTCTCAGTAGTTTTCACTCCAGGTACAATAGGTTCATAATATTAGATCCAAAGGAAAATTTCAAATAGCTTACCAATTCGTTTTTCTTATAGAAATTAATAATCTTTCTGAGCAATCAAACATATCTTCACTATGTTGATTCATTACTGTGTTGGTTCAATATAAGTTCCTTCAGTAATTCATGTAGGCTGCAGTGACTTCCTGTGTTATATCTGTTTTAATGAAAGCTCATATTATAATACTTTAGGAATGGCATTGGTGAGAACTGAAATAATTAGGAAACACTGGGACTTCTGTTTAGACTCAGTTGATGAATAGTTAGGCAAAGGGAAATATAAAAAGCTTATCCTGTGTGTTATCTTTGAAGTTGAATTAAAAGTATATATATTTAGGGCTGGGGATGTAGCTTGTGGTAGAGTGCTTACCTAGAATGCAGGAGGCCCGGGATTGATCTCTAGTACCACCAAAAAAAAAAAAAAAAAAAAAAAAATCAACAACAGCAAAAAACAATTTTTTTTAAGTATATAGACCTTCAAATGTTCTCAAGGACGTGTTTGTTATAAATACTTACAATCTGAATCTTAGGTAAGGCCTGTATCTTTTAGTTCCTATCACATGGTCAAGGTGTGCTGGTAACAGCATCAGATTAAAAATGTGTGATAAACACATCCTTGTGCACACATTTTGAAAGTCTATGTACACCATTTGTGATCCAGTGTCACAGGAACAACACACAAGTACCAAACAGAGAAGGGCCGTGGTGGCTAGCAGAGTGGGGCATTCAGGGAATTGGGCTTTGAATCAGGTCCTGAGAAATGGTGGGATTTGAATTGGTAAAGAAATAGGGAGAGTACAGTTAGGGTCATGTCTCTCACAGTGGAGACTGGACAGGTTGGAGCCGGGGTTCATTTTATTAAGTGTTTAAAAACTAAGTTAGAAAGGCAGTCTTTGTTGTCAGAAAGTCTCATCTCTAACAATTAGAAAATAAAAGGAATCAGAAATTGTGGGAGTTGTGAAGGGGTAACTGTGAGTTTATACATTCTCTAAGACCGGTGAGTCACTTGTTCCCTCCTTAGTATTCTAAAAGAGCTTATTATTTTCCTAAGCAGTTTACTACTTATTCTCAGATAAAATAAGATTTTGGCTTTGTCATTATCATAGTTATCCCAAAATAGCATCTTGCTTTGAGATTTCTGCGTTAATTATGTTCAGTTTAAAGGGAGACTCGGTAAAAGTAATTACACCTCATCTCCTTTGAACCCCAAGTGAGGTATTTACAGACTGTATGATGGCATATGGTAGGAATAGAATATGATTCATCTAAATTACAAAGATGTTTCCTAGGAAGGAATCATTGAAGAAATGTCTTATTTATATCTTTACAAATGATTTTGAGACTTATTTTTAAAAAACCATGCCTTCTCTATGTCTGGCTAACGGTCATAATTTTATATTTGCAAGTTACTGATTTGATATGAATCAACCTTTTTTAGCAGTAGTTGGCCTATTTGCAAGGTTGGGTACTCAATGGATATACTTTAATGGATATACTTTAAATCTGTGTGGATATACATTCTCTACAATATCAGCAGTTCTTCTGGAGTTTAGAAGCCATTCACATTTTTGAACATAAAATCTTGGGAGAGTCCTTTGAGCACCCCATATTTTTGGTGACCGTAGAGAATAATTTCATAAGAATGGGAGTACAGTGAAGATTGAAGTTGGTGGCGATAGTTTAGATGGCTCCTACACGGAGTTTAATGATAAAGAAGAATGCTAATAGTCCGAGGGAGAGGAAACCGCATCAAGGATAAACAGGGCAGTGGGGTGTTTTTAAAGGCTGAGAAGATTCAGTGGAGGAAAGGCTTAATGCGAAAGGGTTAATGGTGGAGCTATTTTTAAGAAATCAGATGGTACAAAAATAGAAATAAAGTTCAGAAGTTTCCTCATTTTTCTAAAGCAGAAGCCAAGTTAAGCCCAAATAGATGTTTTGGTTTATAGATAATTTGGTTTAGGTAGTGAGAAAGAAAGGATGCTTTGCTGGAAGACTCTCCTCTCCTTCATATCAGAAGTTATTCTGATAGTGATGGTGTGATAGGTAAGTGGTGGAGGTGATTAATACAAGTTTGGGACAGCTGTTGCAGAAAATGAGAAAAGGAGGCTGGCCAGAACCAAGCAAAAGCACTGCCAGGCTCTCTAATCTCAGGCTACAGACCCATTCTGAGTTCCACCTTTCCTTTAAGCTTCATCCACAATGGTGATGTCACCTTCCTCTCAGGGGCCCATCTCCTTCCCACCCACCCACTGTAGTGCTCCTTCCCTTCTCTTTTGTGTCCCACTCATGAGACCCCTCTTGATGTCAGTCTCCTCTAATCTCTACAACAGTTGAACCATTCGCAAGAGTCATGTAATTTTCTTCTTTACTGGATTATTGGGGCAAGAATATGGGTCTGCTACTGTAATTCCCCCTCCTACATTTTCTCCCTTTCCTCACCTATGACAGTGGTGCTAAACTTTTCAATAAATACTGAATGAAAAGAACATGATGAGGGATTCAAACTCACTACAGCTGAGTTGTAAGAAAGCAGTGGGCTTCTGTAGGAAGTAAAGTTTATCTTAAGTCTTGACCAGGCTAATAACCCACAGCCATTAACTTGAAGAACATTATCTTATGCAGATATATGACTTCCTTTTCACCATGGAGTAAAATGTATTTGCAGGTGATTATCTTAACTTGATTGCTAAAGATATATTGAATTGAACTTATTTGCATTCTCTTAACTTTAGGAGACACTCCAAACAGTTCGTTTTGTGGCCAACTTTTCTTATTATACAGCTTTTCCCTTGGTCTTTTCTAATAGTTTAGATACTAATGCCATAAAGCACCTTAAACCCAAAGATTCCTTTTTACATTTTTCATTAGGCTCTCTTTGAAATTTCTTTTAGTTTATTTCTTGCTCAGTGACTCACTGTACTTTGTTGAAGGAACTTTGTGTACCAACTTCTGCGTCTTGCACTGTTACAAGGTTTGGCTAAGGGATGAAAATATCAGAGACAGCAATTACAGAAAATAGGGATGCTAGATGTTGCAAAATATGACGGAGCACGCCTAGCAGTTCTTACCTTTATACAGCCTGTGTCCATTGGCAAGTAGCTCATTTCCAAAAATTGAAGGAGGTGGCTGTTCTCTTATAAAGGTCATTCTCTTTTGTGACTTCAGAATTTTTAATAATTCAAATCTGTTTTCTTCCCTATTAATAGTTTATTTTACCTCATACTCAGTTAGCTCTTTGATGTATTTTATTGAAAGCTGTGGCCCACACAAAGTTAAAATAAGCTAAATTAGTCAACCGATGTAACTAGATATTTATTGGGTATTAATTAAAAGGATGTTATGACTTATTGTCAAAATAAAACTCAGTATTTAGATCTTAGTTTGCATTTACAAAAATTTGTGTCTATAAATTTCCACACAGATTTAGGAGCTAAACTAGAAGTCTCCCAGGTCCTTCTGGTGCCCCTTTTGCCGTTTTGGATATAAAGGTACAGCTAGCAGGTACAATTCACATTTCATTTCTGTGAACTTGAAGATCATAGTGTTCTTTGTTTCATTGATGAGCTATCCAAACACAGTCTTCAGCGTCACCACAATAGCTGTGACTGCCATTGTCCTATCCCAAGCCCAAAGGTCATGTACTTGGGTGACTTTCTTCATTTCACTAATACTGGTCTGTCCACTTATATCCAGATTCTCCCACCTCACCTGCCCGGTGCAATCTCTGTCAAAATGTTTCCTAAACATTATATCATCACTTTGGGGAATAGCGGTCAGAGCAGATGAAACTCACAACTTACTTGTCTTTCTGCTGAAAATGTCTAGAGTAGGCCAGTGCATTATCAAGTGAAGTGAACAGAACGTGGAGAAAAGCAGAATGTCAATGGGCTCGTTGCCATCATTCCTGTGATGGTCTCTGCTAATACTGTTAAATAGTCACACAGTGAATTTTTCAGGTTCCTAAGTATTGGTCTAAATATGTTGCTTTTTTTGACAGCTACTCAGAATTTTAGCTTTGTTTTGATTTTGTTTTTGTTTTCTGCTAAAATTATTGAGTGGAAATGTTTGAGATAGGCAAGAAGATGAAAAAAGAGGGCTGTCTCTTTTAGAAAGCTTGCTCTGATTCTGTCAGCTAGAAGGAACCTCTCTCCCCTAAATTCCTTTAACCGTCTGTGTGCCTCTGCGAAGACTCCTTGGTTTACGGAGCAGTTGCGTGTGCAAACCCTCGTCTCCACGCTGTCAGCCTGTTGCCGCCCTGCCCCTGCTCCTTTTTCCTTTTCCTCACTTTGCTGTTGCCATTCTTGTTCTTAACTGCTCCGCCTGGTCAGTTCACATTTAGAATGGCGTCAGTATTAAGGGGAGTTTCTAGATGACTTGGTGAATCCATCCACAATACAATATGTAGATACGGTAGGTGAAGATGCTGTACTCTTAAAGAAGGTCAGAGAATGTCACTGCATTGTATGGTGCGCAGCTTGATGGCTTTTGATCATATGACGGTATCCTGGAAGGTTCCCTGGCTTTCTTGCTCCTTTGTAGCTCATTGTCTGTGCATAATTGAGCAATACGTTTTCTGAATAGCAGAACTTGGGTTTAGTTGCTATGCCGCTTAGAGGAAAAAAAAATAACTTGCCATGATGATAGTTAGTCAAGTCCGCCTTTTATCTTCTTTCGGGTCCTCAGACCTCTGATGACTAGAAGCCTTAAGAACTGGCTGTACTCCAGACTCTAGGTCTTGTGTTGTCCGTGATACCTTTTGCTTCTCAAGGACATCATGAATCAGCAGTGACCTTACTCACAGTCTTATTTGCTGCCTGTGATTTGGGCGATTGAAAAAGTTTACCAAAGGAAGAACCAATAGCTGTAATAGTAAGGAGCCAGTATTAGCATATTTCAAAAAACTCTAGGCTGTCTTAAGAAGCATGAATAGATAAAGTTTTAGATGTCAGGATGACTTTATATTAGCCAAGTTATAATCACCATACTTACCATAGGGTAAGTATAAGAAACAGTCTTGGTCATCAGAGTGATGGGTTCATTTTTCAAATGACTACCTCTGTGTTGACCATCCTGTCTGCTTTATTATCTTTATTAAAACATAGCTATCTCCTGGCGCTGAACTGCTTCCCTGTTATCCTTTTAAGTGAAAACTTCGTTTTCTCATAACTCACTACCTTACAATGTTCTTGACTCACCTCTTATTTATCCACCCTGGAGGTTTAAAAAAGAAAATCCTGATTTGTTTTATTTTGTTTTGTTTTTTAGCAGTTTGCCATCCAAATAGAGCAATTCTGATATCCTTTCAGACATCAGTCAGTGCTTCACTGCATCCTCTGCCTCAGTCTTCATTTTACTGGACAGCGTAGATTAGCAACTAGCTCAGCCTTCCACCTCACCATCCTCTTAGGTAACTTCATTTACATGATTACCTATTCAGCCCAGTTTTTTGATCTTATTATTCATGCTACTTCATGTTTGGATCTTGGTTGCTGTATTAGTTTTCTAAGGCTGCTGTAACAAATTACCACAAACTGGATTACTCAAAATAACTTAAATTTTCTAAGTGTACAGTCTGGAAGCTAAATACCTGAATTAAGGGATCAGCAGATCCTTGCTTCCCCGTAAGGTTCTAGGAGGAATCCTTATCCTTTTTTTTTTTGCCTTCCCTGCTTCTGGTGGTTACCGTCAGTCTATGGCAGTTTTACCTTCCATCCACATCTGGTCTTCTGCTATCTTGTCTCTGTGTGTGTGTCTCTCTCTTTCCATATAAAAAAGAGACAATATTATTTTTATTCTAAAAATATTTATTCTAAAATACTGAGGATTGAACCCAGGGATGGTTTACCACTGAGCTACATACAACCCAGTCTTTTTTTTAATTCATTTTTTAATTAATGCATTATAGTTTTATGTAATGATAGGATTTGTTGTCACAGATTCATAGATGCACACAATACATCCCCCTATCCCTTGGCTCTCTTCCAGGTCCTATATTTTTCCTAAAAAACCCAAGTATAGTAACATAATTCTTATAGCTATGAAGAATATTTTTTATGTACATGACTATAGTATATACAGTGACATACTTATAAATGCTTGGAATGTAACTTGCTTTATCTCAGTTCCAACATTTCCCCTTCTATCATTACTTGTTATTCTTCAATATATTTGACAATAGGATTAAACATTTACATCTATGTAAAGGCTCCCAGTGTAGCTTATTCAAATATCTTATATAGTGTCTTGCAACTGTATCTCATAAATATTAACATATTGCATTTTTGTTCTGTGGTTCTAATCCATGAGTTTACCTTTCCCCCAAGCCTGGATTTAGCTCCAGCAACCACAAATGAGGGAAAACATTCAGCTCTTGACTCTCTGGGTTTGGCTAACTTCACTCAGTATGATTTCTTCCATTGCCATCCATTTATCTTCTGCCTTCCAAGGCCACAATATCATTGTTTCTAATAGCTGAGTAGAACTCTACTGCTTATATACACAGAGCTTTTGGGTCCATTCATCCAGTGAGGAGCATCTGGGTTCCATAACTTGGCTATTGTAAATTGAGCTGCTGTGAACATTGATTTCGCTGTGTCACTGTAATGTGCTGATTCTGACTCCTCTGAGAAAATACCCAGAAGAAGAATACCTGGTCATATGGTGGATCCAACCCTAATTTTTTAAGGAGTCTCCACACTGCTTTCCAGAGTGGCTGTACCAATCTGCAGTTCCACCAACAGTGTGCTAGTGTTCCTATCCCCCACAACCCCTCCAGCATTTGTTAGTGTTTGTATTCTTCTTCTTTGCCAATCTGACTGGAGTGAGGTGAAATCATAATGGAGTTTTGATTTGTATTTCTCTGATTGCCATTGATTTAGAACACTTCCTTGTGTATTCATTTGCTTGCTCAGTTTCCTCTGTTGAGAAATTTTTGTTTAGCTCTCTGGCCCATTTATTGATTGGATTGTTTGTGTTTTTGATATCAAGTTTTTTGAGTTCTTTGTAAATTTTGGATATTAGTCCCCTGTCGGAGGGATCACTGGCCATGCTTCTCTCCCGTTCTGTAGGTTGTCTCTTGACTGTTTTGACTATTTCCTTGGCTGTACAGAAACTTTTTAGTTTATTGGCATCCCACTCACTTATTTTTGACTGTAATTCTTTCGCTTTAGGAGTCTTGTTGAGGAAGTCATTGCCAACTCCCATGTGCAAGAGTGTTGGTCCTAATTTTTCTTCAAGCAGTTGTATGGTAGCTGGTTTAATTCCTAATTCCTTGATCCATTGAAATTTGATTTTTGTGCAAGGTGAGAGATAAGAATCTAATTTCAGTTTCCTGCAAGTGGCTGTCTAGTTTGTCCAGCACCATTTGTTGAATAGGCTGTCTCTCCTCCATGTTATATTTTGACCCCTTTTGTCAAAGATCAGATGTTTAAAGATTTGTGGGTTTGTCTCAAAGTCTTCTATTCTATTCCTATTTTGATACCAGTACCATGCTGTTTTTATTATTATAGCTCTATAGTATAATTTTAGATCTGGTATTGCAAAATGACCTGTTTGGTCTTTCTTGCTTAGTTTGGTTTGACTACTCTGGGTTTCTTGTTCCAAATGAATTTGAGAATTGCTTTTTCTTTATCTGTAAAGAATGACATTGGAATCTTGATGGGGATTGCACTGAATCTGTATAGTGCATTTGGCAGAATGGCCATTTTAATTATATTAATTCTGCCTAACCAAGAGTGTGGAATATCTTTCCATCTTTTCAGGTCTTCTGCAATTTCTGTTTTCAGTGTTCGGTAATTTTCTTTGTAGAGGTCTTCTACTTCTCTTGTTAGATTAATTCCCAAGCATTTTATTCTTTTAGAGGATATTGTGAATGAGACTGATTTTTTTATTTCTTCCCCTAGTCCTTTTTATTTTGAGACAGAGTGTCACTAAATTGCTGAGAGTCTTGCTAAATTGTTGGAATTTGCAAACCTCCTGCCTCAGTTTCCCAATTCATTCAGATTACAGGTGCATGCCACTGTGCCTAGCCTTTTCTTCTTTAAAGATTTTCACTCATACTGGATTTAGGGCCCACCCCAAACCTGTATAACCACATTGTTCTTAATTGCATCTACAAAAACTGTGTTTCCACATAGGATCATGTTTTGGTTACATTAGACATGAATTTTGGGGTTACCATTCAATCCAGTACAACTGCCCCTCCCAAGAGGACTCTCAGTGCTAGCTGACCATCTTTCTGCGTTTCCTTAGCCAGCTTTCCCATTCTCTACAGTAGCAAATTCAAGCATCTTCTGCCCACCTTCAACACATCAACCCATAATGTATCTTTAAACTCTTACCTCACTGATCACTCCTTATCTTTAGCGTGTAAAGTTGTTTAACTGTCTTCAGCATTTAGAAAGACACACACACACAGAAAAAAACTACACAACAATAGGAACAATTTTTAGTCCCATCTACCACCCACCCTTATCCTTCTATCACCACATCCTTATCCCTGCCACAACTGTCTCTTAGATTTCAGTGAGCCTCAACAGTCTCTCAAGTGACTGCCTTGTCCCTTCTTACCCTGTCACCAACACTTGACCCTGATAGATACTGCCTTCCTTTAACAACGTTGTCTGCTCTGTTACAAGTTTAAGGAGATTGATGAAGAGAACAGAACTGGAGGACTTCTGAGATGTCTTTCAATTCAAAGATTTGGCAGTTTCTTTGTTTTCAGGGATCATTGGTTCTTTGTTTATAAAACTTTTAGGCAATTTGTGGTTATTTAAACATGGTAGTACTTTTAATGATGCTAAGCCTACAGAATGTAACATATTTCTCATGTGATTATTGTAATTTCAAAAGAGATTGTTTTTTGTAATTTTGTTGTCATTGTAAAATTTCTCAGAAATAGAAAAGCACTCTAGGGAAACCTTAAGTACAAATTAACTACACTGAATTAAAAATCCGAAGATCTGAAGATGGAGATTTTGATATATTAAAAAGTTGATACAAAAGAATTAAGCAAAACTTGCATTGTTTTCCATCTCCCCTTTCCTAACAATATCTATATATGAAGAGCTCAGTTCTTCATAGTAAACCTTTTTTTCCATATTTTATTAGTGCATCATCATTTTACATAGTGATGTGATTCATGCACACAGTATAACGTAATTTGGCCAATACTTACCCCATCCTTCCCTTCCTCCTTCCCCTGATCTCTTCCTCTACCGATCTCCCTTCATTTTTCATGAAATCCACCCTTCCACCTTGTTTTCCCTTTTCTTCTCTAGCTTCCCAGTATGAGAGAAGACATACAGCGCTTGACTTTCTCAGTTTGGCTTCTTTTTACTTAACGTAATGCTCTCAAGTTCAGTCCATTTTTCTGAAAATGATATAATTTCATTCTGAAGGCTGAATAAAACTCCATTATTGTGCATATACCATATTTTCTTTATCCATTCATCTATTGACATATACCTAGGCTGATTCCATAGCGTGACTATTGTGAATTGCCCTGCTATCCGCATGGGTATGCATGCTAGCTTTTTTGCTTTGGAATAAATGCTGATGAGTGGTATAGCTTTGTCATACTGTGATCATTCCTTGTCTTTTGAGGAAACTCCATACTGATTTTCACGCTGTACTAATTTACAGTTCTGCCAACAGTGTAAGGGTGTTCCTTTTTCTCCACATTCTCTCCAGCATTTATTAGTGTTTGTATGCTTGATATTTGCCATTCTGTCTGGAGCAACACAAAATCTCAGTGTGATTTGTATTTCCCTAATTGCTGAAGATGTTGAACATTTTTTCATGTATTTATTGACCATTTGTAGTTCTTCTTTGGGAAAATGTCAGTTTTGTTCATGTGCCCATGTATTATTGGGTTGTTTTTTGCATTCTTTAAATATACTATTGGTCACTGCTATTGACCCAAACTTACGCAAAATAGGGTTTGAGAAAAGTACTAATGCTATTGGTTGAAAATTATGCTGATTAGGATTTGGAAACCCACTCATGCTGTTGGTTGGATCTCAACCCCAACTCCTTTATTAATTTACTAATGCAGGCTTTCCTTGCTTCCACTGTCTCCCACTTCCCCAGGGAAACCGATGGTAGTGAGCCATGTAAGCTCGTGCGGGGAGGGAGGCTTGTCTGGAGCTGCAGCACTGGGTGAAGCGGGTTTCTGCAGCAGGTGTCTGTATGGTGCCCAGGCCTGGCCACAGAACAATGACAGGTCAGTGTGTCTGGGCACTCCTTGACTCGATGGGCATTGGCTTCTTGCGCCTCAGGCCCACTGCACCTGCATGGCTGGCTGCACTTGAATACACGCAGGCTGCCACTCCACAGCTCTGTCACTCCATCGCTCTGCTGCCACTTTTCAACAGGGACCAGTAGGCTCGCTGTGAAGGCTGGGTGCCAGGAAGCCCTGTTACCACCACCATACCATTCATGCACATAAATAGAAAGGAGGAGAGGAGATGAAAAATCACTTTACAGATATTTATAGAGCTGTTGGGAGCCAGGACTTCAGGATTCTGAGGCCTCAGGTTCTCCACTTAATTTTAGTCTCCTCTCTCTACCTCACTTTTGTCCAGCATTAGCAAATTAATGAAGGACCCACTGAAATCCAGTGAAATAAAACTGCAGACGTCTCCAAAAGTTGTTTTAAAAAAAAATCTTTATTTTTTAAGAGAGATTGAAACTGAGAATGAGAAAGAGAATGAGATAAAGAAGAAAGAGAGAGTCAATTTTATTCTTTTTTTTCCTCTAGTGTTTGTTTTTCCAACACTTATTGTGTATGCGGTGCTATGGTTTGAACCCTGGTCCTCACACATGCCAGGCAAGTGCTCTACTGCTGAGCCACTACGTTATTTGGCTAATTCTTTAGCAGTTTGTCAGATATTAAGCCCCAGTTAGATTCATTTTGGACTTCCTTCTGCTGTAGCTCTTTCATGACAGTGAACTTTAGAAATACTTATAAAAATGTCATATAATGTCTTTCAGTTGAAATACTGTTCCACATTTAGTTTTATTGAGAACAAAATATTATCATCTCCAGGGTGTTTGGTATGTGTAACAAAGTCACAGCAGTTTCTCTAGGAAGCTGTGTGAATGCTCTGCAGCAGCCCTGGATGCTGACCTTGGTTTTATTTACTTTCAGTTGCAGGAATTGAGGACAGGGTGACAGAGTATGTTTCTCCTGAGCCAGGAGAATGACTGAAGGGGTGCCATGTTGAGGAGAAAAGGGACAGTGTATGGTGGCCTTCATCTAGAGAAACACTAGTCTGGGGTTTTAAATTAGACAGGTGATTAAGAATGTGTCTTCTCCCACTCGTCTCATCCTAAACTGAAACTTGATGTTCTTTAGACACTACTATCGTTGGAGTGACTTGAATTATGTAGTACACTGGATGTTTTCTTTCAAAGCAGCAAAACAAAGAAGCGTGTATATACACAGATGGCTTTTATTTGTAATTGTGTCTATTTTATCTTCATTATTTGTAGCATATTACCATACCCACCAAGAGGGATGAACCTTTACCCAGGCATTTTGTGATTCCCTGTAGGTTTGCGGCTACCCTTAAAGCTTTTTGTCCTACATTTAATGTCATTGACAGATATTTAATAACAGATCAGGAGGATTCTTTCTTGCCAATCATTCTTTCAGTCATTCATCCCATGATTGAAAACATCCTCTATAACAAAACCCAGGATCCAAGAGGTTATTCAAACTGCTTTTTGCTGTCTATATGGCATTTTAAGTTGTATTTTGTGGGATGCTTTTGTTTTGAAATAGAGGCAGTAATTATGACTCTTCATGTACAGAGCGAGTTCCAGGACATGTCCTTTCATTGTGATCTTTCTGGTACATTCTATTTCTTACATAATCGTAATCATTTTACTCTTAGACTTGATCTAGAGATTTTTTGAAACCTTCTGTGTCTACAAGAGTTCTAGACCCCTTTGCATTAAACTTTATCCAGAATATTTGTGGGTGAAGAAGATGTGGCTTGAAATATCACTTAAAATTGTTTTTGCTAGCTGTTTTCTTTGTACTTCCATCATTGACCTTAAAACGCTTCTAACTAGGGGTTTTAAGAGATTTCTTTCAAAAACTGAAACAAGGTAGTTACTTCATTGTTTCTTAGTGCACCTGTAAGGGTGGCAAGGAAACCACTTGATTTCTCAGAAATTGCAAATGATTTAGAAAGTCTAAAAGATTTGATTTGCTATACCAAAAGATTATAAGCCTGTTTAAGACTCATTGCTATGTGAAAGTAAGCCTGATATGTATTCTGGGAGTGATGAGGCAAGGCTTTTACATAGAAGAGGAAATGAATAAGCAGATTACATATTTACTTAGGAATGGAAACTTGGTATTAAAACAGATCATCTTATATTTCACTGCTTGAAATCCTTCCAATTATCTATCAGCAGGTAGTGACATGGAAATACATTAAATATACATAGAAAATTCAGATACTTAAGCATACATGAAGAACAGCCAGGTCATTTTCTTTTTGCAGAGATAAAACAAGGTTCAAAGGTGCTAAATACCATATTAAAACAAGAAAAACAGTAAGTACTAAAAAAGAAGGAAGGAAGTGCCCAAACAAGGCTGACTTGCTCCTATAACTTGTGTCAAAATCACAAATAGAATACACAATATGTTCGGAACATCAAAGCTGCCATGATGTTTATGAAGTTTAATGCTCTGAAAATGCCCCTTGTCAATCATTCAGCGTAGAAGTAAAATTTGGTAACTGAGATGTAATTTGCTTTGCATTTGTCTTCAGATAAATGAGGGCTACTTTCACAGTTTAGGGCCTTGTGAAAACAGCTCATATACCTGAACATGAAGTGTAAATATTGCAACTTTTGAAGAAAAAAAATTACTTTTCAAACTAGAGTGTGATGATCACCTTACTAAGTGTGCCTGTCATATTTATAAAACGAAGACACCTGCCTCACAAGATTTTTGTCAGGAACAAATGACATCTTTGTGAGGAACTTAGCTCAAGGGCTGGAGTGGTAACTGAGTGGTTATGGCGCTTGCCTGGCATGTGCTAGTGCATGGCTTCAGACCCCAGCACCACGTACACAACTAAGTGTCAGAGCAACAAAAGCCATGTGAAAAACTAAATAAAAAAATTGATTCTCTCTGTCTCTGTCTCTCTCTCTCTCACTGTCTCTCCCTCTTAAAAAAAAAAAAAAGAGCTTAGCTCAGTACTGGGCCATATCATAATCATTACTAAATACATCATAATTGTTACTAATTATCTGTTCTAATACAGTCTTCAACTCCTGGGCTTTGAGTTCAGTGCTGACGTTAAGAAGTCAAATCTATGTTGTACCCTTTAAGGCAAACAAATGAAAGAGAACTTTTGGGATTATATTTATGACGTTAAATAAATAATATATTTCTTTAATTTTTAAATTCAGGTTATCTTTGTCTACAAGTGTTAAAAACTGTTTTGTATTCATGTATTTGGAATGTTATAGGAACTCATAAAGGACATGATCCTACAAAAAGATTTGTTGAGCACCTGCTGCAGTAAGGCCTTGAAAATACAAAGTTACTGTCTCACCTAGTAACTTAAAGCTCACTGACAAAGACAGAATGTGATCAGTTAATAATAACACATCATGCTATTTCAACTTTCTTTGCATTGAATATCCCAACCTGTCTAGCACTGAACGTCTGTGTACTTGGACAGGGGCTTGACGGCTGCTCTTCTTCCAAAGTCCCTTGCCTCATTCCCTCTGCATGTCCTGTATCCTCTACAGTTTTTTGTCATTGTACTTATCCCACAGTGTAGTAATTTATTCACATGCCTATCTCTCCTATTCAAGACAGTTAATGGCATGAGAGTTTTTATTTGATCCCAGCTCCTACCATGGGACTTAGCACCTTCTCAGCATTCCATAAATGTGGATAAATAGATACTCTCTACTCTTATTTACTCCAGTCTCTGTCCCATATTCCTACATTTGCCTTAGAATGACAGTAATGGAGCATCAAAAAATGAATACTCAAATATATAAAAAAAAATTAAAAATCAATTTGATAAGGAAGTATTATTTCTCTTTCCTACCTTAATAGTTATATTCATGTATTGCAAAATTCTGTTAATGTTAATTTGAAATGAATTATATAGTGTTTAGAAATGGCCAGAAATTATCATTATTTCATTTATGAATAGGGGGTTTGCTCAGCAGTGTAAGAATGTGAATAAAATTCCTGGAAGATTATTTACTCCATTGCATATATTTGAGTAACAGTTATTTAAATATATTCAATTAATACATTGCTTGCAAATAATGATAAAACAAAAGTCACCTATTTATGAAAGTAGGTTTAATAGGCTATTTACCAACCTGCTACTGGTACTTTCCTTTAACAAACTGTACTTGAAAAAACAAAAAAAATAAATTACCATTCTTGAAAAAGTCTAAACTGGAAAATAGTTCCTCTTCTTCCCAATTAACCAAGTAAAGAGCTCTTCAACTCTCTACCCACATTGTTAAATGCTATAAAATAAAGGCTTAGTTAAGACTTTCATAATTTAAAATCAAATCACATCTCTTTGTGACATCAGTATACCCTGACCTAGGGATTATGGTTTCTATAGAGCCCTTCAAAACCAATACTCAATATTTATGATAAAGCATTGACTAGTGATTACTTTTATCTGTAAGGACTCTCATAAATGTGTCTCTTAAAACTGGTGTTTTCTAAAATTCTTCTCAACACTTGAAAATCCAGTTTTTGTGAGATGGAACTAAATAATGAGCTAGTCTGAGTCTTCTTTAGAGAAGATTTGTTATTTATACCGATTTTTGTTTTGTTGTTGACCTGGTTTGGCTTTTCTGTCATTCTGTGTAACAAAATTAAAAATTTAGTATCGCACTCTAAGTATCTCCTAAGTTTTTTCTGGTAGACCAATTTGTCATTTGAAAACTAAAGCATATTTCACATTTGTACACAGTTGGAGTTGGTTTCATATAAGAAAATTGGACAAGATAAAATAATTAAAAGAGGTAAAGTGTTTTATGCATTTTCCTTAGTATTATTTAATTGCATATCTGTCTACCTGCCTTCCCATTTTCTCTTTACCTTTTTCTCTGATTAAACTCTGTTAGATCATGTAAGTTAAAAAAACAGGAGATCCATTGCTAGTTCCAGTTATTTAAATTACTTAAGACAAAGTGAAATGAATAAAACTTAAAAAGTATTAATAGAATACTAACACTACTAAGGGAGCATTGTACTGAAATTTGAGTGAAATGGAATTGATTGTTTTGTTTTTCCAAAGAAAGTCACATTTGAAAAAAAAATATTCATCTAACTGTTGGCAGAATGAATTAATTATAACCCAACTTCACTTTTTATTATTAAAAGTGTCTCTAGCCATCTAATCAAGAATTTGATCATATTACTTAAATCTTAATGTATCTGCAAACTCTGTATGAAATTTTTGAAAAGTGTGACTGCTGTGATTTGAATGTTTATGGCTCTCTCCCAGAATAGGAAGTTGATAACCTGGTAGGTTTAGGAGGTGGGCCTGTGGGTAATCATTAGGAGGTGGGCCTGTGGGTAATCGTGAGGGCATAGCCCTCATGAACGTGATTAATGCCCTTATAATAGAGATTCTAGAGAGACCCTCCAGTCTTCTGCCACATGATGGCACTGTGAGTGGATTGCAGTCTATGAACCAGGAAGAAGACCCTCACCAGAACCCAACATGCTGATATCCTGTTCTCAGACTTCCAGTCTCCAAAACTGTGAGAAATCCATTTGTATTACTTACGAGCCACCAAATCTATGGTAATTTGTTATCACAGCCCAAATGGTCTAAGGCACTGGCAAAATGGCTTATTCTCCTTAAATTTTACCTGGGATTGATCCTACAATCTATCCAGTTGGAGAACAGAAAATTTTGCCAGAAGCAAATTTCAAGGGGATGTAATCCATCCCTCTTACGTAATACAGTACTCAGGTTGGGCTTTTACTCAGTAGGTGGGACAGTGATACACATATTCAGATCTACCATTAAATTGTGTTGGCTCCTAACCAGCTGAACTTTGTCCACATTCTCTTGCCCAAGGCATAAGCAGTACCACTAGGAAACCCCTGCCACACTTGACTCCTGTGATTTCTTCACTTTCTCACCAGGTAAGTATAGAAAACATTTTTTTTTTTGTGTGACATTATTTTAGAACACCACCTCCTACCAGGCTTCATCAGAACCTTTAAAATTCTGTTTCCAAAATTTTTGTCCTTTCATTACTTAGCAATTAATTTTCTTTTCCTCATACATTTTTAAAACAAAAAAAATACACAAGAAATATGTTTTGTTTTAATAAATTTTTATAATTTCACAATTTGTTATTACAGCCTCAGAACTTGGAGATGTAATATAGGCCTGTTTTGTTTTGTTTTATTTTTATTATGGCTATTTTGCTATTTGACTCTTCAGTCTATTTGCATATGTCATTTTAATAAAAGTTAAAGAAAGATAATCAGAAATGTCATAAACTTTTTCATGCTATAATACATATTTTCCCTATATTCAAAATAAAATTTATCTAGTTGGATTTTTTTCAACATTTTGCTGTAAAAAAAAATTTCAAACATAAAATTTCAAACATACAGGAAAGTTCAAAGTCTATAGCGAACACCCTTCCACTCACCACCTGGACTCTTTCCTCTTACCAGTTTGTTCCTGACTTCATCACACATCTCTCCTTTTAGATAATTAATTAGTTGAATATGACCCCTAACTAGAACTCTCTGGTAAATTCCTTTATTGACTTGTTTTCTCAATTTGCATCAAGATATATTGCAGTTTCATTTAGTCTTATTTGACTGAGAGTCCTTTAATCTTTCTTGCACACATGTTTGCATAAATACATTTTTAGAAACAAAGTTCCAGGGTGAACACCGGAATTACCAATTACTATTCTTGGACTAGCCATTACATGGGAAGGTCTTTTGTTTCTCAACACAGGGTGTAAAATAGTGATCTTCATTTTCTTTCTGTTCTTCTCTTAGGAATTCCATGTTAATTGAAATGAAACAGTGCATACTTAATACTTCACTAGGAAAAGCAATGAAGCAGATTTTATTGGATGTTTCTGAAGATATCTAGAGAGTATGTGCTGTATTAAAATGTTGTTATGTAATCCTTAAGTGAATATTTTAATCAAGTATAAAATAAGCATTGTAAAATATTTGTTTCCTCCATAAAATTATGAATCTAAAGGCTATCCCCTCCAGTTAGGCTAGTTTTCTGATGTGGTTGACTTTACTGGTTTTGTCTTTGACTTCTTTTTTATGTTCTTTAAAGATTAATTTTAATCATAGCCTTTTTTGAATAAGACATTGAACGTGTATTCTTTGTTCCCTGAAACTGAGAGGGAGTCTGTTTTCACTGTGTTGTCTGGCACACTCTGTCTGCTTATGTGTTTCTTTCTAGACCCTGCTCTGTATCATTATTACAGTGCACAGCAGCCCTCCTGATACTTTTCAGGTGTGGTTTTCCATTCTTCATCTTCCCCTTAGGGCTTTCCTTTTCCTTGGTTTTTTAAAGTAGACCCAGAAGTTTCCTTCTCTTAGGCTTTAGTCAGTTGTTCACATCATGTCTTGAGTGCAATTATGTGCCAAACCCTAAACTCAGGCTTCAGAGATGCTTCCAGCTTATCTCCATTCTGCTTAGCTTGGATTATCAGTACCTCCTGGACACGTTATGCCCATTCCCAGATGGAACGTTTGCACTGGCTTGCAATGCCATTCTTAGTTATTCCTTCCTGTTTCATCCTTAACCATCGTCCTTCAGTATCCAGCCACTATGAGATTTTGCTGAACTTAATAAGTACATTTAAAAAATAATATGTTAGAAGGATTTATTTATGGTGTTATTTATACCATGGGTTTCAAATAATAGGTCTGCATAGTTTTCCAAAAAAGAGCTTGAATTTGGGGATGCTAAGCTTGAATATGGTATGTTATCATTTTTCAACTATTTTTGCTACATGCCAAGAGCTGTTGTAATGTTTCTGGGCAATTTTTCAACACCAAGTTGCTCTGTGAGTGAACATAATTACTGAAGTGGTAAAACAACCAAAGCAGAACACAAACTTTATTTCAGTGTATTATTTCTTTTGGGTAAAG
Source organism: Aplodontia rufa (assembly GCA_004027875.1). Lineage (NCBI taxonomy): Eukaryota > Metazoa > Chordata > Mammalia > Rodentia > Aplodontiidae > Aplodontia > Aplodontia rufa. Next base: position 23,729 of record PVKS010008691.1, on the reverse strand, counting down.
ACCAGTAACACCAAGATCGTGGGTTTAATCCCATATGGGCATGTTAACTTCCCACCAACAAATACTTTTAGTGTTCATGTGAATAGGAGTCATATAGCAGACTCATTTGTCATAGTCAGCAATGCAAGCTTCAAATCTCAAGGTTAACAGATGTAAGAAATCATACATGTTAATCAAAACATTTAAGTTATTTGGCAAGATTTCTGTTTTTTTTTAATACAATGCCAGAGACATAACACCAAAGTGATATAAGTTCTGTATATAAGTTCTTTATAAATAGTGTAATTTAATGAGCATGCATATCATATAAATATGAGAAAAGAGGAATAGTGCAAAGTTGAAAACAAGTCCTATCTGGGACCACCTCCAGTAGTTGTCTGTTAGAAAGAATATAGTAATGAGGGGAAGGGCAGGTTTTTTCTCAAAGGAACTTTAGGTGGCAGACTATAGCAATTAGATTTAATCATATAAACAAATGGAAAACCTGTGGGGCCTTCCATGGCAAATTATGGGCAGAAAAGTGTGTTTGAGAAAGCTTATGTTTGTAGCTATGTTAACAGTGCAGCAGAGTAGATTGCTGATCTTTAAAACCACACTTTTTACTGTTGTGTGTCTTACTAGATCTTACCAGCAACTTGGGAAAATGCATGCTGTTTGGAAAAGGTGTAATTCATTCCTCCAGGTCCAAAGTGTTTCAACTTAGCTAAAGAGAATCTTGAGAAGTTCATTCATGAAGCTAGCCTTGGTAAACTAAGAGGGGAGGCATGTTTCAAGGAAGTAACCTACCACCTACCCTCTCGCTGCTTCTCATCAGTTACTGCCGAGACCCTGCTGTTCCTTGGCCCTCTTCGATTTCTGTTGGCTGCACCAGCCTTGGGAATTGTTGCAGGCTCCATCTTTGCCCAAAATTGTTTCTCATAAACTGATTAGTCAGTTGTTTCTCCCTAATATCTCTTTTATTTTATTTCATTTTCCCCCTTTCTATATATTATGCACATTCAGTATCAACTTTTATTTTTATTTGTTTTTTTTTTTAAAGAGAGAGGGACAGAGAGAGAGAGAGAGAAACTCAATTTTATTTAGTTTTTCAAGTGTCTTTTGTTGCTCCGACACTTCATTGCTTACGTGATGCTGGGGTTCGAACCCACATCCTCGTGCATGCCAGGCAAGCGCGTAACTGGTGGGCCACCACTCCAGCCCCTTAGCTTTTATTTTATTACTGTGCGGTAAAGGTGTGATTCTAGTGGTGGCAAGCTTAAGCGCCAAGCTCAGTACCTGGGGCAGTTCTTGGACAGCACATTGATCCATTAGTGGTGCTTTTCCAGTCACATTAGCTCACTATGATCAAACTGGGTTTCCCTATCTCGTTTTTAAATTGAGTACGTGTAAGTTTAGAGAACGCTAATAAATTGTAGAGCTTTCTTTCTATCAGTAAAGTCTAATACTGTACAGCATGGACTTTAGAACTAAAAGAAGTGAGCAGAATCATAATTAATGTCATCAGCTGGGTGACTTTGAGCAGTTATTTAACATCTCATTGGTAAATGAGGACAATAAAACTTCACCTAGCATGTTTATTGTCTACTTCAGTGAAATAATGTATATAAGAAACAGCATTGATACGTTATGCAAAATGGTAAGAAACAGTACTTGGCACAGAGGAAATACTCAGAGAGTTGTTTCCTACCTGTTGTAACCTTTTACACAGGGAATAAATTACCAAAGAAATTGTTAAAGAAATGATTGGAGAATTTAAAAAAAAAAACAACGAAAACCATGATTTCTGGATAGAGGTACAATATAATGAAAAAAAAATTCTAACCACAAATCATGGTCACTATTAAGCTTCAGAACACCAGCAACATAAAAGAGCCCCAGAAACTCCTAAAGGGGAGAAATAATGAACATTCAAAAGACCAAAATTAGATCAGAATTGCCAAGGCAATGTTGTAGAAAGACTGGAGCAAGTCCTTCAGTTGTTTTGAAGAAAAATGAGCTGCAACTAAGAATTGTGAATGTGCTCAAATTCTCAAACAAGATTGTAGCCAGAACAGGCATTTTCAGTCATTTAAGATCAAATAAAATTTACCTCCCCTGCACTTTTCACTGGGAGCTACTAAAGGATATATTCTGACAAAGAAGTAAACCAGAAAAGATGTTAAATGATTGGGAAAACACCGCAGAAAGAAAAACTTCAGGATGGCTTGGTGAAGAAAGATCCAGGATAACAGCTGTGCAGGCCTGGATGAGTGTAGTTCCGCTCATGGTCCTGGCCTGAGCAGACATGGAGGCTTCCAGAGAGATCTCCAGGAGCATGAAACTGGTAGATTAGCTGATGGGTTTGGATGGATAGAAAGGAGATTCATACTTGTAGCAGAGAGTTTGGGGATGAACAAGTGGCAGGCTCTAGAAAATTACACAAAGAGAAAAGAGAGGTAATTATTAACTCCATGGAAAAGGATTAGTGGAGCAAGAAAGAAAGGTAACTGGCACTACTCCATTCCACTGTGAATATTTGCTTAGCTGTATGGTACAAGCACCAGACCTTGACTTTAGCAAGAATTAAGTTGTAATTATTTGGGGACTGTGAAGGATCGTCCTTTACTCCTTCCTGGAGAAGCAGAAGCACATGTGCCCAGGTACTCACCTACTGCCTCTGACTACAGACAGAGTAAGTGATGTTTGTCATTTCTGGGCTACCACAGTATGACCCTTCAGCCCCTTCTCCCATGCTTCAGCAACTTGAAAGGAACAAGGACAGATTGGAGTACATCCAGTAGTCTGGAAATCTTTTCTGTACTGTTTAGAACTTCTTAATTTAGAAAAGAGAAGAGTTGACAGCTGTCTTTGTATTGGGCTGCAAGCGTTTTCAGTACAGGGCCAGTTAGTAAAGACTAGTCTGTTCAGACCATATGTTCATACTTAACTGTGCTATTGTGCAAATGCGGGGACAGGTCAGTATCTCAAAAAATTTTGTTGTGGACATTGAAACTTGAATTTCATATATCATAAAATTATTGTTTTGATTTTTTTCCAACCACTTAAGAACTATGAAAAACATTCTTAGTTCACAAGTTGTATAGCCAGGTGGAAGTGGCCCATGGGCTATACTCTGCTGACCCCTCTATTACATATTTGATGGATTGTTACTCACAGAAATTAGTATTATGCTGTTTGTTTTTAGAGAACAAAATTTAAAAAGTAGGGAGTCCCAGGGGGACAGATTTCAGCCTCCAGTTTCCTAAGGTAATGAGAGGATGTCTACAAGAGTGCTGCCTTACATGAAAAAGATGCCTCTAGGCATCTACTGAGAGATTGCACCAGATGACCTGAGTGCGCCTTTAAAGAGAAGCCATTCTAATAAAGCCCTTCTAATGTTTCCAAAGTGCAAGAATTTCCCATGGGGTTTAGAACAGCGCTTCAGAGGAAAGTTAGAGCAACATTGTGTGTGTGTGTGTGTGAGTGTGTGTGTGTGTGTGTGTGTGTGTGTTGTCGCACATATCTTAAATTAAGCATCTACTGTGCCAAGGTTTGCAAAGACTGCTTGCTAGCCTAAGCATGTTTGCACACAGCAGTATCTTCTAATTTAAATTCAATCATAATCGCTGAACAGCCTTAGCTTAGACTAGCTGAAGGTATAAACTTCATTTTCATCTCATTAAGGCACCTGAAAGTTACAATCAGTGAGTATTCTCCATGTAATTGTCTGTTTGCTTCATTAAAATGTTAATTTCGCGGCTTTAATTCCCTTTGTGAAAATGTACCACTGCAGGACGCTATATGCAGATTTATTCTAAACGTACTGCTATTCTTAGGAATTGGTTTAATAGTTTTAAAGTGTTCAGATACCTCAAATATTTAGACATGTTAGACAGTTTCAACTAGCAAAATTAATTTTAAAAAACTTCTGTACATAGTTTTCCTCATCAGTAACATAATTCCCATGTCTGAGAGTGAAATATGCATCCCCTTTCCCCTGCAGCTCTGAATGGTGCAGCCTCAGTTAGCGAAGTGCGTGACCTAGTGTCAGGTAGAGGAATAAAGAAGCAAAGTCTTATGTCGTATGAGGACCTCTAAATTACCTTTTGTGTTTTGAAAGGTAACTTAAATACCAAGTTTGCATTTTTACTCCCCAAAATCTTGAGTTCTGATTGGTTAATCAAAAGAGCTAACCAAGAAGTCATTGTGCTCTTTTCAGAAACCAAGGGTATCCCAGTCTGTGCGCCCAAAGTAATCAGAATGGTTGACTACAGAAGACCCACATAAAAATGTTCCGGTGTGCTAGATCCTTGTGGGTCGCTTGAGCTTTCCTTTTCACACCTTGCTAGCACTTTCTATCATGCCGATGTTCCTCTTAACCATTATCTCACTTTAGGCTTTCTTGACTGGTCTCCTATGTAAAAAATCATTCTCCACAGTTCCGTCCTCTGCTGCCTACTCTTGTCAATTTAGAGTTGCTTCCTTGCTTGCCAGGGCTTCTCAGAGGTACGCTTTTGACTAGTCTCTGCCCGGAGGTCTGACCTGTGTCTCCAGTAAGTGAGTTGAATGAATGATTTTTTTTAAATGTTGTCCTGTCACCTCAAATACAGTATGCCTGATACCAAACTCCATTCCTCCCCCAGGCTTCTCCATTTCTCTTCAGTAGTGCCACCATTTCTAAATATTCTCAAGCTAGAGGAGTCCCCAGAGGTGGTCCACATTAGATTGAATGTAAAAGTAATCTTACAATTCATATCATTTTGATGAATGCCAAGATTTTTCTCATTCTAGACAAATTCAATCGATTTCTGTTTTTCTCTGCCCAAGGATAACCATAGAAATCTGTTCCCATTCATAGTGACCCAGTGTGATTGTCAGTTACCCTCAGCTTCTGCCATAGCCACCATTGGTGTTGCTTTTCCTCTGGCCTGGGGGATAGGGGGTAACTGGTCAAGAATTTTAAGTTATTTGAAATTATTAAAATAAACATAATTCCAGAGGGCCCTAAAATTATTTTTTATTCAAGATGAAGGGTGGCCTAGTTGTCGCCTAAGGACTATTAGATGCTTGTTGGCTAGAAATGGGCCTACAGAAAGAGTTTAACAAGTATCATTCCACTCCATTTCCTGATAGCTCTGTCCTCAGGTGTGTGACTGAGGACTGGGAAACAGCTAATTATCTGAATGATTTAATACCATTACTACTGATTGTCCCAGGTGGCTGGGGCATAAAAGTTATGAATGCCAGGAATTAAAGTCAATTATTTTAAGGCATAGTTTAATGTTTCTTATTGATACTTCAATAAAAATGACTGTTACCAACATCAGGATAGCTTCATCAAGCCATTGAGGACATGTGTCCACTCATGTGCCAGATGCTTACTGAATGTCTACAGTAAATCACCATTGAACTAAGTGCTGTGTGGCATACAAAGGTATTATAATATTAGACATCGCTCTTGAGGAACCTTACAATCCAGTAAAATTTCTGAATGAGTTGGTGACTTTTAAAAGGTAGTTTAACAAATACAAGATTAAAAGCTTCCTGGTTCTGTATGATTCAGTGATGAATTCCTAAGGTCTGTGACAACTTTGGGCAGTTTCAGGTGTTAGGTTTCACTTAGGTATCTTCTTAAGGATCTGGAGCTGATTCTGTGACTTTTAAACCATTCTAAACCCTGACATGATCTAAACCCCCTGGAGCATAGACAACAGTATGAAACTGGCTTTGACCTTGGAGTCAGGATCACCCCCACCCCAGGGAGCATCCAAATCAGCTGTGGCCACTGCAGCATATGAAACAAATAGCCTTAGAATGACAGCTGTTTTTCTAGACTGAAAGGTGCCCCAGAATTTAAATGTAGCCTTTGTTTTAAATGTAATTCAGTGTTTCCAAGTGAGTCTTACTGAATGTACTTTTGTTAACCAGTTGTTTTTTCTAACTTTCTCAGTGTGGGTAATATTCTTGCCCCCCAACCTCCCTCCCTCTTGCTGGTGCGCGCTCTCTCTCTCTCTTTCTTTCTCTCTCTCTCTCACACACACACACACACACACATACGCACACGCACACGTGCGTGCACGCACAGATAAGAAAGTTGAAGATTGCAGCTGGAGAGATGTGAAGACAGTCAAGTCAGAAAGACGTGAAGTCATCCTGGCACTCTAGCTGAACCATCTGTAACAGAACTGTAAAATTCTGCTCTTTATGTTCAGAGAAGCGAGATGTTGCCCAAGAATAACTGACAGCTTTTCACAAGAATGGTGGATAAGCAGAGCACCGTAAACTACAGGAAGAGAGAAAGGGACCACAAGTTTATATAGTCATCCTGCTTACTTATGATAAGCCTTTAGTGTTCTCCTTCAAGCTGGGTATAACAGATACTTTACTAAAAGTAAGGTTGTTTATATTAAGTAGAAATGTGTATTCACGGGAATAAAAAATAACAACCTAATTCTAATTCACCTTAGGAATTTGATAGATAATACCGTTTCTGTTGGGGATCGCCCAACATGAGGCCCAGCTGGCTTGTAAAAGAATTGGTGGTAAACAACTCTGACCCAGCTGGCTTGTATCTTCCTTAGTGACGTAATGCCTGACCCCATGACTAAACCATTAGGCCACTCATTTGTTACAATTGTATAAACGTGTTTGCATTGTACCCCTATTGGCTATTATAATGGGTAAATAGAGTAGCAACTAGTCAGGCAGAGGAAGCAGCCAGAGAAGAAGCAACCTGCCCTGTCCAGAAGCAAGCAGCGAGCGAGCAAGCAAGGAAGCAGCCCTGAAGGAAGCAGCCAGAGAAGAAGCAACCCGCCCTGTCCTGAAGCAGAAGCACAGAAGCATGGAAGCGGAAGCAGCAGCAGCAGCAGCAGCAGCAGCAGCAGCAGCAGCAGCAGCAGCAGCAGCAGCAGCGACGGCGGAGAGATCAGCAGCAGTAGAAGATGCAGGCAGTAAGAGCCTCAGTTGCAGAAACAGGGACTCTGGTATGGCAGCAGAAACAAGGACTCTGAATGTGAATAGTCTTGACTCTAAATGTAATGCCTTAAGGGCCTTGACTCTAAGAGAGGGAAGACAGGAAGCGCCTGGAGGCCGTTAGCCGCGGTTAAGGGAGAAATAAAGTGTTTGGAGAACTTAAGACCAGTGGGTCTATTTTAACCTCAGTTCACCGCCTGAATGAGAGCATTGTCCGGTTCCTGCCGGCCGGGACCGGGCAAATGGTGGCCCATACGGGGACAGTGAAAACCAATTTTAAGTATTAATGGAAAGTTGAAATTTAACTAGCAGACCCTGTTTGAACAGGAGTAGGGACTATAAGTAAACGGAAGAGTCCTCCCGAGGGACTAAACGGAAGAGTCCTCCCGAGGGACTAAACGGAAGAGTCCTCCCGAGGGACTAAACGGAAGAGTCCTCCCAAGGGACTAAGCAAGTGGCTGCAAGACAGCGTCGGACGTCCTTTAGTAGTTGAATTTGTCAAGTTGTAAGTCTTTGTGTGTTTGTGGTATTGTTGTGTATTTGGTTTCTGTGTGTTTTTGTGATTTTCCTGTGTGTTTGTATTCACGTGTAGATGAGCGCTCATAAATTAGAGTTGGAAAAGGAAAAAAAAGAAAATGGAAGAATGAGTAAAGTAGATTTAACATAAATAGGATTAATCTCTGTAAATATGTTTGTTAGAGAAAATATCTGATGAATTTGTAAAGTCAATGTTAAAACATTGTTAATCTTGATTTAGTTTTTATAAGGTAACATATTTGGGTTTGCTAGATATATTTTTTAAGTTGAAAACTAAAAAGGGTAATTTAAGATTGCTTTGATTTGGCTCTTCACTAAAAGAAAGCAAGATTGATGGGAGTTAAAACTCTAACAGGTGTGACTTTATGTGCAAAAGGTATGAAAGGTTTGAAGTGATTGAGAATATTTTGTAAAGATTGCATCAGAATGCAAAAATTAAAAGGGTCAAGGCATTGTGGACTTAAAAATATAAAGGGGGAAATTGTTGGGGGTCTGGTTTTTACCCCATTTCATTAGTTGCCCCAGAGTCATCTTGTTGCTGTTTGTAAAAACTCAGGGTGAGTTAGAATGTGTTTACGTAAAGGTTTTTGAGTTGTTTTTCCAGAGCCTTTGGTAGCTTCCTAGAGAGAAAGATACAGACCGGGGAAGAAAACCTGCCGGTCCTGCTTCGGTGTAATTAGAGAGACTTTGACATCTTAGCTGCAGCTGTTACAGCCCTGGCGGTGACTGTGCTGATGGCAGATCTTGAATCAACACCTGCACATTGGACTGTTGACAACTTATCCAGCTCAGCTGTAAAGGCTTTCACAAATTAGGAACCAACAAGTTTATCTACTGCAAGAACAAAAGGACATTTTGGTGGACATTGGGTCTATTCATATTTGTAACCTGCCTGAACTAAGTTTTGGCTACCTGAGCAAAATGGCTAAGTCCTGGGAAAGAGTGGCCAGTGTCATTATTATGTGCTTTGTGATTGGTTTTGCGGTAAAAAGGCATGGAAGGGATCAAGCAAGCTTATGCTGCCCTCGGAGTTGATGACCTTGAGTCAGCAATGCAAGCTCAAGGGGCTGGTAGTCAGTGACGGGAAAATCCTTTCAACCCCCTTATCAACCTAAGACAGGAAGGGTGCCTTATGCTGCACCTTATTCCAATGACGGGTAAGAAAGGGGAGGTGTGAATGGAAAAACCTAAGGCAGACACAGTCACCTGTTTGTTATCCTCCTCTCAATAAAAATGAAAAAAGGAGGAGTTTCTTTATTACAAATCAGTGAAGGAATCATTCATAATTTCATATCACACAATTCTTTTTACCCACAATTCTTTCAGGTAGAATTAAATAATAATCAGACCTAGGAGAGTAACAGACAACTTTTCTAATTCAGAACCACGTATAAGAAAACATACTATGCCCAGTCCCTTTTCACTGGATACATTCTCTGTTAGAACAGCATGTTTCTTCTGCTGTGGGTAAATGTTGATTAATTGATTTTGTAATATATTCCAGAAATGGAAAGAATTCCAGTTCTGTTTGCAGTGTAATAAAATTAAGATATTTAGGTTTGATAGCAAAAGCCTTTTAGACAAACTTAACATTTTAATAGATTTTTTTAAAAGATATGTAAAGACCAATCATATCTTTCCAGATTTTAACTTTTAAAAGTTGTGTTTATGGAGAATATCAAAATGCAGTTTGGGGACCTTTATTACCATTCTTTTATGTTATGAAAAGAGCCAACGATGCAGAGGGGCAGGAAGCCTGTCTTCCAAATTTGGAATTTCTATTCAGCTAACTCAATGCTTCTTCAAAAAGATCATTTACTCTCTCTCACTGCTGCTAGTTTACCAAATTGAAAATTAGAAATCTGAACTGTGTCCCTTTATTAAATTCTTGACCCCAACCCCAGGCCTTTATAATCAGTTGGGCCTAGGTTGGAGTTGTCATCTTGTTCCTGACTGGCTTTATAGCCAGCCATTGACAAATTACTCAAGATAAGTCTCAAGTCTGAAGACTCTCTTCATGGTATTCCTGTGAATATTGAATAAAATGATACAAGAAGGTGCCTAACATATTATCTGGCCTTCCTGTGTTTTCTTCTTTTCTGTTGTGTTAGTCTTTGTAACAGAGGATTCATTACTCTAACAGGTGTTTGTGTGAATATTAAGTTCAAAGAACACACAGAGGAGAAGCCACACAGCCTGCACTTGTAATCTAATCCAAGAAATACAGTTGTGTTAGCAGCACTTAATACAAACTAGAAAAAGTGCTAGAGAAGTCTACATAAAGAACTCCGGAATTTACAGAAAGATGACACTGTGTACCTTATCGTGAAATATTTCAGTCCAGATGATTTTGGAATAAAATAATAGGTTCATATGTGAGAATGAGGGGGAGTTGAGGTCACAGCATGGCATTCCTGTGTTAAAAATAGTTGACAGCTATCAGTTGATACAATCCAAAACTAAAATGAAGCACATAAAGACATAAATAACCTCCTACTCAGAGTTTGCAGTACTCCAGCTCAGTTTTATTGGCCAAGACAAACCTCTCCTCCTTCATTCTATGATGTATATTAAAATAACAGTGTTCTTTGTCAGTGGGTGGTTGACCTTTAAATCCTGCTTCAAAAACTTGTAACTGGTTTCCCTGAACCCCCATATATGCCATTAGGAAATAGAGAGTCTAATTTAAAGATTGGGGCTAAGTGGGGGAGGCTGTTATTTAAAAGGACATGATTTGTGTGTCCAGTTCCATTACTTATTGATAATGCTTTTCATTTCCTAAAGGAGATCTCGGGTTCAGAGGGTCGAATTCATCATGCTCCCCGTGGCAGGACGTTGCCATTATTGGCCTTGAACAAGGCTTCTCTTTTGTTGTGTTGTTTTGTATTTATTCCATTTTCCCTGTATTCCATTTCTTCTTCCTTCCATAGGTAGTCATCCTGATATATTTAATGTGTTCCTTTTTGCTTCTTTGTGTTCCTATAAAATTTTTATTTTGCTTTATATTCATATTCTAAATTACAGAAGTAGGATTGTTATATCGCATTCTGTTTCTTGCATTTCCATTTAGAATTTGATTTTAAGATACATTGGTGCCTGTATCTTCTCATTCCTCTGATACTTTTGTTATCCTGCTTTCTCCTGCTTGCCAGTGGAATAGTTGTAAGGTGGTTCCTTTGTTGTTTGCATTTGCTTGTCTGATTACAAAGGCTTTTCATGTGCCTGTGGTTTTCTGGGTTTCCTCTTTTATTAATTGCCTATTTCTAACTTCTGTTTTCTGAAGGAATTGATGTGTATGTAGTCAGCTTTTCATCACTGTGACCAAAATTCCTGACAGGAACAACTTAGAGGAGGGAAAGTTCATTTGTCTCAGTGCTTCATAGGTTCAGTCCATGGTGAGCCGACTGCATGGATGTGGAGTGGCATGGCAGAGGGAAGCTGTCAGCTTATGGCAGCCCAGAAGCAGAAAGAGAGAGAGAACAAGGGGCCTCGCAGGAAATGAACCCTTCCAGGATCTGCCCCCAGCGACCCTCCTCCTTTAGCCACTCCCCACCTGCCTATAGGTACCTCCCAGTTAGTCCACTCAAACTAGAATGGAGAGATTAGGTCACAGCTCTCATGATCTGATCATTTGACCTCTGAATCTTCCTGAGTTAGCATGGGAGCTGTTGGGGGCTCGTCATATCCAGACGATAACACTGTGTGACTGTTGATTTGCACTAAGTAATTCTTATGGTAAAGATATCAATCCCTTGTTCAGTTTTAGACATTGCAAACATGTTATTTTATCACATATTCATTGAACCAGAAATTCTTAAGGTAATCATATTAATAACTTTTTGCCTTGGAATTTATGCTTTTGAAGTTTTTAAGTTAGTTTTTTTTTAAAGCCTTCTTGATACTTGGTTTCCACTTTCTTCTGTTAATTATATGATTATATTTTAGTTTTGATTAATCTAAAGTTCTTTTTGTTGATTCTTGAGTATTTGTTTTTATTTTTCTCTAGCACTCTGTACTAAGCCATTCATTATTCCTCATTGTTTATATGTTGCTCCGTACACCTATGGGACTGGCTTTGAACTCTGTTCAGTTGCATTGGATTGGTCTTTGTTCTTTTCTTTTCATTTCAAAACATCTATTGTTTGTCTTCCCATAACCTCTTGATACTTTTAGAATGTATTTTCCATATTGAAGACCCAGTTTCTTCTGAATCTCAAGGAACTAGTTAATGCCATAATTATACCAGAATAGCCTTCCTGCTTGCCCACAGGGATCTTGTTCTCTGAACTCAGAGTGCTCATATTCTATTATACTCACTTCACTTAAAATGTTATATTAACTGTTATTCGCTTCCTGCACTCTTGACTTTTCACATTTATGTCTTGTGTTTCAACTAGATTGTAATTTCCCAACAGGCAGGAATTGAATCTTTGAATCTCACGCGGTAGCTATAGCTAGCATAGGACCCACAGTTGTCATCACAACTGTGATTTAGGCAGCACTTAATAAAGACCTCTTCAGTACTTTTGATTAGATGAATATATTTCTCCTTAGCATAAGCGTATAAGAGCAGCCCGCAGTGCAGAAAATATACAATTTGAACAACCATACCTTCTGCAGCAAGATTTTTTCTGATCTTTAGACTTTTTGTTATGTCAGACTTTCTCTTATTTTTTTAAAGTTTTGCCAGTTCTATTCTCTTTCCTTTATTTTTAGTATTTGGATTGTATTTAAGTTTCCTTAATGAACTGTGTGAAAAGCAGTATGCTTAATCAATCATACAGAGGGCAAAGCAATACGTTATAATTAGGATTTCATTATCATTTAATTAGGCATTCCATTATTGAATTGATGCCTCTGGCTTCTCCTGATCTCTGACTAATCCTGAAACAAATTCTTTTTTGTGTGTGTGAGGACAAATTTTAGCCTGCAATAATTAGAGTATTCTATCTAAGCTAAGGCTTTTCATTAAATCTTCTTCTGATTAAGGTAACTTTACAAACACAGACTGATTTAATTTAAAATGATTTATCCACTTGTGTATCAAAGTCTGGTAGAAATTATTTTTAACACCAAAGGATTGGGAATATTAAAATCCTCTTTATATTCACAGGTCTCTCTGGTATTTAAGACCTTGGGTTTGAATAGTTATGCAAGCTTTGGTCTAATAGTACTCTGCTTATTCAAGAGTATCACAGGCTGCGGGCTGGAGCGGTGGCTCAGCGGTTAAGGCGCTTGCCTTGCATGCGTGAGGACACGGGTTCAAACCCCAGCACCACGTATACTATGAAGTGTCTGAGCAATGAAAGTCCATGAAAAACTAAATAAAAATGTGATTCTGTCTTTCTCTCTCGCCGTCCCTCTCTCTTTAAAATAAAAAGTATCACAGGCTAACTTTGAAAACAACACACTGATTCTGATGTATATTAAAGTGCTAGAGCCTAGGGTGAGTAGGTTCTTGTGTTACTTGGGTTTGGGAATCAGCGTTCGTTCCCGCTAGTTGGTTCAGCACATGTGATGTGCCTTTTCTGTTGCCACAGTTTCATTCTTCTTGGGAACACGCAGAACCTAGATCCGCGTTCAGAATCAAGGGTCTCCATGCACGTGACCACCCTTTCCATCCTCCTGCTTCTCTTCTGGTTTTCATTGTTGAGAATTAATAGATACTAAATGTTGAATTTGATTGGTTAGGGTCTTTCCTACCTTTTCTTGATCATCTTTCCCCCAACATGCCTGCCTGCCCTTTTTAAAAGTCTGTTTTCTTCTGACCTTTTTGTCTATCTTTCTTATTTTTGTTTTTCATCCCTTTAGTCCTTCCTCCTTATAAGTTTGTGAGAAAGGTTGCATTGCTGTCTGTTTGTGAATATGGCTAAAGTTATATGATTAATCGTATGAAGCCCAAGCGTATATTCTAATTTGCTGCAACCTAAAAATCCTGAAAATTCTATGCTTTTATGAAATATCAAGAAAGCTCATTGTGGGGGCTGAAGCGGTGGCTCCGCGGTTATGGTGCTTGCCTGGCATGCTCAACTATATGGGTTCAAACCCCAGTACCCACCTACTCAACTAAGTGTCGGAACAATAAAAGCCATGTGAAAAACTCAATAAAAATTGATTCTCTCTGTCTCCTCTCTCTCACTGTCCTTCTCTCTTAAAAAAAGAAAAGAAAAGAAAAGAAAGCTCGTTGTGAAGCAAACCACAGGAGTTGTCCTAATCATAAGTTTGCTTCAGTTTTAGGACATCTCAGGGAGGAGTGAGTGTGACAGAAAGATAGTGGGGGGAAGCACATTCAGTTGAGGGTGAAAAGAGCACCATTGGGTGGGGGGAGAAGGCACTCTAGCACCCTGCACTTTCTGAGGCCCACTTCCAGCTGCATGCCTTAGTTGTCAGGTCCTGAGAGCTGCGGGCTTTTCCCTCTCTCCAGAGTTGTCCCCTGACCTGTGGGAGCTGTTCAGTTTGAGACAGTGGTATGGTAGGGACCACAACAGTAGGGTTCATGCCTAGAGAATGAAGGCACCCTGGAGTCAGCTCTGGAATCTAAAGAAGCATAGGCCAAGTCAGCCAAGGATCTTCGTAGGCCTGGGTGTGGTGTGAGGGCCCAGTACCAAAGGAGCACTGCAGTTGGATCAGCAGAGGGAAGTGGTTGATGAACCACAAAGCAGGCCATTGAGCTGGTAGGAGGAAGAGCTGTGGAAGAGACCCTTCTGGGAAAAGGTCTGGCTAGAGACAAGTGTTATATGCTAAAGGCAGCAATTACTGCTCTCAAAGAAATGTCTGCACTAATGGACATGCTACTAGTTCTGTGAAGTTTTTTAATTTTTATTCCAAGCTAGTGGGGCTCTCACATGTCTTATGAACACACAAAAAAAATTTTTTTTTAAAAAGCACCGTAGAGAATGGAAAGGCGGTAAGGAATTAGCAGGTCTATTTAAAAACATTGTTGAGAATTGATTAGGAAACAAATGCTTTTACAGTAATACGTCAATTAATAAAAAGGCTGTGTTCCAGCATGTTAAGGACGCTTCTGAAATGCTACAGGAAACACAGGGGGTTGCATTCCAGAATTTCAGGAAAGAATCTCAGCTTTAAAGTAGCATTAGATGCTAATTTAACATTATCAAATATGCCCTAATTAGAAAAGAGTCACTTGGGAGATTGCTGCAGGGTGGGAGAGGGGCTTGCCAAACTTGCTTGGCTCTTTAAATCTGCAGTAGGCATCTTCCCTTGCTGACTAGGTCTCTGGCTTGTGGCACCCGATGTTGTAAGTTATCCCTTGACCTGCTCTTAATATCACAGACATGACCTTGACTTCCCAGTATATCGTTGGAAACTTTTATCATCTCAGGTTGGCTGACAGCTAGTGAGAACGCAGGCCCTTACTTAAGCAGTAACATAGTAGTGATTGCACAGATAGGGAATGGCAGACTGCAGAGTGTCTGAGGCTTGACAGAGAACAGTAGGTGCTTCCAGAGAGCAGAAGCACACGTTCCCGGCTGCCTTCTCTCCTGTGCTCTGGAGGATCATTAATCACAGTTACCCTCCATCTACAGCCTCTCATTGTGCACCTTTCTACTGCAGGCTGTTAGAAGTAGCTCTGTCCTTAGGCTCTCTCCCAAAGAGAGCACAGCTCAGTTGCCTCTTTATTGCTTATTCAGTTTATTCAATAAATGTATTCATTGAAGCAATGTAGCAGTGAATAAAATAGGCAGAAATGTCTTTTTTGGTACTTACATTTTTAGCAGAAGGAAAATAAGAGAGTGCTGTAAGATTGTAAGAGATCAACCAGGGAATGAGCGTGGATAGAGAAGAGTAAGATTGAAGTTAAATACTGTACAGTATTTAGAGATCTGGAAACCAAGCAGTCTACAAAGAGACTTAGAGTGTCTGAAGAGTGTCATGTTGCCAGGAAGCCAGGAGGGAGGGAGTCCTTGGATCTGGTTACATGAAAGTCACCAATGAGAATAGTTTGGGTGGAATGGGAAGGGGTTAAGCTTAATTGGCATGAGTCCAAGAGAATAATGGGAGAGAATTGAAGATGATGAGTTCAGACAACTCAAGAAGTGTAGCTTTATGAAGAGCACAGAAGTGAATGCTAGCTGGGGGGAGATGTGGGTCAAGAAGGAATAATGGTAGACATTATAACATGTTGCTAGGCAAGACAGGAAGGACGGATCAAAGTGGCGTTGCAGGGGTAATATCATTGAATCGACAAGGAGATGAAAGGGAGCACGTAAATGAAGGGTTTGGCCCTAAATAACAAATGTGGACCGATCATCCATACACAGAAAAGGCAGAGTCTGTAAGCACATATGATAGCAGGGGGGTAGATTCAGTGTTAAGAGCCTATGATTTATTTTCTTAGTAAAATAAAATGAGGTTGAGGATGGTGAGGAAGTATTGAAGCTTTGAGAGATAAGCAAAGGCATGAAATACTGAAGTCTCGGCAGATGGGCACCAAGTGGACTAAGTGAATAGGTAGGTTCTCTGTGTGATTCTAAGGGGCTGGTTTGGGCTGATGGTCAGGACTTTACCAGGGACCCCCACTTAACTTCCATTTCCAGCCTGAAAAAAAGAAAAATGAAATGCTTTCACCAAAATGCGTCCCTATCTAATTAGGCTCAATTTAGTTTCTTGGAAAGTGGGGCAACCCAGCAAACCAGAGCACCTTCAGCAGTCAGAGGGGTTAGATAATGTGTAAAAGTGAGAGGAACTGGACATCCAAATTCATTTTGGCTTATTTGCTCTATGAATCTTTGGTAAAACAATTTATTTGGGAAAAGTAAATTATGTGCTACAAAAAACACAAGAGGACTAAATGAGATCACTTTCTGGTAATGTCTTAAGTCCGGTTGAAACAGTTAAGAATTTTTGAAATCTCTGCACATCAGAGCATAAATCAGTGGATCAGTGACCTTGTGTGAAGGGCTAAGATGGAAATGGGGAGAGGCAAGAGAGAGAGGAGTGGTCCCCACTGATGCAGCCTTCTGCACAGTTCTTTCCAAGCCAGCTTCATGTGCACCACTGTGCAGGGGTCACTAGAAGCTACACATAGGTGACTTTGACATAAGCTGTGATACACACTCATATGCAAAGCTGATAGCAGTGTTGCTGTTGAATTGCCGTGGTCTGCTAAGGGATTGTTGTGTTTGGAGTAATGGCAGGGAATACTTGACAGGGGACAGTTGTAGTGCATATGTTAAACCAGTTCCTGAATGTGCTGTGAGTTTCCACATCATAGTATTAATTAAAAGCAAAAAGAAGTATCATCCAGTTCTGAATTACTAAACAGATTAAATGGCACGTTGTCCTGGGAATATTTGCTCTGAATTTCATAGGAGGTGTTGGAGCATACAAGAGTATGTGGTTGTATATTTTACTATTTGTGATCCTGAAAAAAATGACGACGGTTGAAATTTTAAAATGTCAGGTTGCACTTAGGATGGTTCCTTAATAAGGGAATTATATCATGTATTAGCCAGGAAAGGAAGGAATGATGCACAGCTATAATGCAGTACTTATGGGGATATTAATATCTATTTGAATTAGTTGGAAAATATTCTGTTTCCTAGAAAATGTTAACACCAAAAAAATTATTTAAATCATATGTGAATAAATTTCGGATTTGTTTCAAACTTTAAATACTTTGTTTTCTGACACTTTGGTTTGATGAGAATTCAAGCAACTTTTCATAAAGCTCTGTTTAGACTATTGCACATATTACAAATTTGTGGTGTTGGGTCACTTTAAACGTTTTTCAGGGCATGTATTTGAGAAGCCTTAAAAAACAAAAACAGCTTCTGGAGGTAGAATTTACTTGATGAAAATGTAGTCATTTTAAGGATACAATTAAATGTGTTTGATAGATCTGTAGAGTCACATGATTAGCACCATAGTCAAAATATAGAACATTTCCATCACTTCCAGAAGTTCTCTCATGTGGCCCTTTGCAGTTACGCTTCCCTGAACCCTAATCACCACTGATCTTTCTGTTTCACCTTTTCTAGGTTTTTATGTAAATAGAAGTATATAGTAAGTAGGCCTTCTGCATCTGGCTTCCTTCACTTAGTATAATGCTTGTAATACCATCCATATTGCTGTCTGGATAAAGTTTGTTCCTTCTTATTACTGAATGGAAATCCAGTGAATGGAATATGCTATAATTTGTTTACCTCCTCATGGACTGATAGACATTTGGATTGTTTCTGGTTTTAGAATATTGTTTATGAAGTTGGTAAAACACTTGCATATGAGAATCTATATGGACATATATTTTCTTGGGGTATATACCATGGAGTGTGATTGCTGGGCAACTGCCAAACTTTGGAGTTTTTTTAAGTGGCTGTACTCTTTAACATTGCTATTAGGGATGTTTGAGAATTCCAAGTGTTCACCATCTCCCTACTCTGCGTCGTAGTTCTAGCCATTCTAGTTAATAGGAATGTGGGTTTATTTCCCTAGTAGTAACTAAAGTTGTTAATTTAAGCATCTGTTTCTGGGCTTATCTGCCTTTCATGTACCTTCTTTGGAGATGTGTTAATTCCAGTCTTTTACTGTTTTAAAAAAATGGAGCAGTCTTATGATTAAGTTATAAGTTCTTTATATTTTTTAGATAAAAGTGATTTATAACTTGTATGGTTAACAAATACTCCTTGAATCTTGCCCTTTCACTTCCTTAATAATGTATTATGAAAAGTTAAAGGGTTTAATTTTGATGAAGTATGGTTTCTCAATTTTTCTTTATTGTTTGTGCTTTCGAAGTCCCAGGTAAGATATCATTGCTTAGCCTAGGTCACAAAGATTTTCTGTTTTCTTCTAAAATATTATGCTTTTAAGCCTTTAAATTCAGACTTACAGTACATTTCCAAATGTTTGTTCTTTTCTAAATTTGCTTTATTATTCTAGTTCCTTTGCACCCCTAGATAAAATTTAGAAATGAGTTTAATTTCTACATAGATGCTTATTAGGAGTTCTGATTAGGATAGCTTTGAATTCATAGATCAGTTATGAAGAGAAATGTTAATATAATTGAATCTTCTAATCTGTGATCATGGTATATCTCATTTACTTAAATCTTTAATTTCTATTAGCAGTGTTTGATAGTTTGCAGTCCTGCACATACTCCATTAAATTTATCACCAAGTTTTTCTAAATTTGGCATTGTAGATGGCATTCTTTAAAATTTCAGTGTTCATTTTGCTAATATATAGAAATAAATCGATCTTTTTATCCTGAACTTGTATACTGCAACCTTGTTAAATCTATTAAATCCACTTCTCTCTGATAGTTTTGGGTAGATTTTTAAAATTTTTCTGCAGTCTAGCATATTATTTGTGAGTAAGACAGTTTTGCTTTTCCTTTTCAACCTGTATGCCCATTTTGTCTTACCTTATTTTAATGATTAGGACCTTCAGTACCATGTGCCTGGTAACAAGTGCATATCGTATCATTGCTGTGTGGCCCCTTACTGTTACTTTAGATATGTAGCTTTGTAATTTGTCGGATACACCTTCCTACAAAATCACTGGTAGAATATCTTTGCCCTGGTGCTTTGAAGACTAGGAAAAGAGTTAAGAACCATTGGTTTTGATTACACATTAAATTTATATCTTTACATACTATTTCTAAATATTAGAAAATAAGTGTAAACTCAGCTGAGTGAACACTGGTGCTGAAAAGGTGGTCATGTGAAATATGTAAGTGTCACACTCAGGCCACAGCTCTCTATTTAGCTTTTAACCCCCAACCTCAACCCCCAGCATTAGTCAGTAAACCTCCATTAGCTATCTGTAGTCTTTTCTCACTTTCATGTCTTATCCTGCCCCCTTGTTTTACCCCACCAATCAAGGTTTCTGTAAATATGAAACTTTACTAGGTATTCTGGTACCAACAGAAAGGGTACTTAACTCATACACTTATTTTATTTCTTTTTTGTTCCTTTCCTAGTATGTAAAAAAACAGAGATTGACTAAGAAACTGGGCTGAGTTAGAAGTCAGGGAGGCCACTGTCTTCAAACTAGCCTGGGCATATAAGTTTGTCATCAGTGAGCTGGATATGCCAAATGCAATAAAAAATGATTTTCAGTGTTAAACTTAAAAGCCACTAAGGACTTTCAGGCAAAATTTTAATGTCAGCAGAGCCTTGTATTTGCCTTCTTGCGTAAATTTTTTCCTAATCCCAGTCATTTTGTGCCCTCTTGCTGACCCACAGTTATCAAAATCATATCTAGCGCATCTCCCTCCCATGCCCTAAAGTGGGAATAAGCTCTCCTCAATACCCTGAGGAGATTAGCCTATGGCAGCTAGTTGCTGTGTACTTAAGTGATTTACTGCCATATGAATTAGAGCATCAAATTGTTTTATCCTTAAATAAATTTTAAAATGATTTGAGTAGGCAGCATCCACTGATCATTTACTACAGACGATCCCAGTTCTCCCAGAAGTTGTTTGTTTTCTAAGGCCACACATTAGCAAAGAGTAGAATTAGGCAAGGAACCCTCAGTCTTGTCTGATTTTAAAGCCCAGCTCTTAAACATACCTTCTCAAGGCCTTTTCTGCTTAGAACCATGCCCATAGTCTAGTGTTTTTGCTGTTGTGACCCTTCCAACCCTTGTGTCAGATCCTAATCTCCTGGAATGCTTGTTGAAATTCCCTGATCCTGGCGAGACACACTAAATAAGAATCTCTGGGACGAAGCTCAGGACTCCTTGTTTTCAGCCAGTTTCCCAGGTGATTCTTAGGACACTGCCGGGAGTTAGAGAACCACTGCCTCTCTTCACTACAGAACCCATTTCTGTAGTTTGTTAATCACTGCCATAGAGTGGCAGCTTCACATTTTCCACAGGAACCTGATATTGACCTGTGCAGACTGACTTAGAAAATAAAGTCTCCATTTTGTATATAGCTAGACTGTTAAGTAATTGATCCTGCTTTTTGTTCTCAAAATACCATTTTCTAACTCAAAACTACAGTAAAACCTTAGGAGAAATGTGCTTCCCCCAAATCAAGACTACCAAAAAGGCAGTCCCTTAATATTCAGCATTTTTGATTATACTATATTACTTTTCTAGACTACCATTAAAAAATTGCCATATGCTTGTGGTTTAACACGATAGGAAATTCATTTTCTCACACTCCTGGCATCAGGGTGTAGCAGGCCTTGCATCCCTCCCAAGGCTGTGGGGGAGAATCCTTCCCTGCCTCTTCCAGCTGCTGCTGCTCCTAGGATTCCCTAGCTGGTTGCCGCATACTCCCTTTCCTCCCACCTTCACATAGCCGGCTTTCCTCCACCATGCCCTTCTGCCGTGATGTTTGCCTCACACTGGGTCAGGCAGCTGACTAACACAGTCACCTGGCTATGGTAATTTCTCATAGCATCCCAAACTGACCCAAGACCTTCGCCAGTTCCCAGGAGTGGGCCCCTAGACTGAAGCACTTTTCCCCTTCTACTCTCCTTGTCTCCTTGTCTCCACTCCTTTGCTACTTTGGGAGAATTTACTTTGAGAAATTTGAGAAGTTTTTCAACACTGAGGAATTTCTAGATGGTAAACTTTGGGAAATACTTGGAAGAGTCTCTCCTTTCTTGTGTAATACAGGAATAAATGACGTGGAAAGTACAACGAAGTACAACGTTCCCTTCCTTGCAATTGATTTTTCTAGACCCCTCAAAACTGGGTTGGGGGGCTGGGGAAAGCTTTTCTGCCTTGAGGAGACAAGGGGAAGCTATAGATATTCAAAATCAGCAATTGTAAGTCTGTGAATAGAGACTACCCACCTATTCTGATGTTTTCAAAAGACTTAAGAGTACTTGAGTTGGTTTCCATATAGATATAATGTTCACATCTGTCTTTCAAAGAAGAAAGGGAGGAAAAGAAGAGAATATAGCATATTTTGGTCCGAAATATCAAATGGCACATGGTGTTATAATTAGTGACTGCTCTGTTCTTTGAAATTTGTCTTTCTGAAATACATAAAGCCCATTTTCTTAAACCCCCCCCCCGCCACCACCTGGGTCCCTGCTTTTTAACTTCAAAAGAACACTCCATAGGCTATGTGAAGAATGGAGCCTGCTGTTCTTTTGCCATCTTGGAAGAACCAGAGACTTTTGTCCTACAGTTGAGCTATTCATAACCTAGTTCTTTTTCTTCTCAGTAGAAAAGAAATAAGAGTCCCATGAGATTATCTCTTCATCGCAGTCGTGGCAGCCTTTGCACAATGAAGAACTGGACGTACGAGAGGTCTGCCTTTGAGCATCTGCCGTTTGAAGGTTCAAACAGATCCTGTGTTGATCCTCATTCTTTACCACCACCACTTCTTTTGTTTTATTGAGCCCTATACAGTAAAGTACAAGGATAAGGAGAGAATTATGACTATTTCTATAAGAAGTGCAAAGGCCATGAAATCCATCCCGGGTGGAATATTTAATTTGATTGGTTGAGGGAAGACACCATGAGCAGGTAGTGGTAGAGGGAAATTGTCACAAATAAAGTCTTCAGAATAGGCACCATCCTGCCCAGACATGTCTCCCTGCATGCCTTTCATCAACCAGAGTGTCTTTTGGATTAACGACATCTTGTTTAGGAAGATCCTCAATCCTCAGTGAGGCCGAGACCAAGCATCCTAAATGGGAATTCTGATTTCTGAGTGATGGAAAATAATTCCTGGATCATTTGAGGAATCACACAAGCCTAAGGCAGTTTGGCAGTTGTCTTGAGACCTAATGTGGCTCCCAATGCGGAAACCAGGACCAAAGAAAGGAGAAGCCTCAGTGGGATTAATGACATTCACCTCGACCTCTCCAGTTGTCTTCCTGCTGAAGACATCAACCTGCCTCACCACATTAAATACCCCGTCCTTAAACAAATTTACTTTTCCTCTCAGAGGAAGAAAGAATGAAATTATAAAACACTCTGTTTTATGAAAATTTACCTCCACAATAAAGATGGTCAGGTAGTAATATTGGACTTTTCTGTGGGGTTTATTTTTATAGATTTAAACCATACCATTACCATTATATATTTTCTAGATTTAAATGATTCTAATTTAGACATTCTGTGGTAGTTTAGGTGATTGCCACAAAGTAGGTTGATAGGGTCTCCCTTCAAGTTTGGTAGACCAGTCAATTAAACACTGCCCAGGAGTGGATAACAAACAGGAATTTACCTCAGCTCCACTGGTTTTTACTTCCTGTAACATGACAGTAGAACACTGTTAATCAGAACATGCACATGATGCACTAAATCAAAAGAAACTTGATTTTAAAAAGCCTTCCATTTGTACAGAACCAGCTTCTTCACTGAATTAGTAGACTGCCTTTACGTATTGGCTGACAGGCACCTTTTGTTTTTTCTATCCCTCCAAGGTAAGCTTTATTCCCACTTTGCAGATGAGGAGCCTAAGACCCAAGGAGGTTAAGTAGCTTGCAGGTCACTGTCCCTGGGTACAAAACAAGGTCAGTCTGACTCTGTACCTCCTGTTCTTAATACTTAATATACAGCCGTAAGAAAGAGTAGCCTCGTGAAAGACTTCAGGAGTCAGAACTGACTGCTACCTGTCATCTTCAGGAAGTGACTTTTTCTGCGTCACTCCATTTCTTCTGCTGTAAGAGGGATATTTCTAAGGTTTTTAAGATGTGACTGTGGATCCCGATTAGCTCCACAAAGGCAGTCTTGTGTTGGTTGTTGGTGCACCCCAAATGCCTACAGCTGTGTCCGACATGTTACATGCTTTACAGACAGTTTGTTGAATGGAGAATGCCCGGCTCATCATACATAGTGGACACACAATAAAGAAATGTCTGAGTGTGTCATTAGTCATCTTCACCCTAACATCAGAGCATAGTCCTTATAATAACATGCTCTCTCCTCTTTCGTTTCTGAGACCTGAAGACTGTTAGATTACATATGTGCTGATGCTTCTCATCTTTTATGTTAGATTACATATGTGCTGATGCTTCTAATCTTTTATGTTAGATTACATATGTGCTGATGCTTCTAATCTTTTGTTAGATTATATATGTGCTGATGCTTCTAATCTTTTGTGTTAGATTACATATGTGCTGATGCTTCTAATCTTTTATGTTAGATTACATATGTGCTGATGCTTCTAATCTTTTATGTTAGATTACATATGTGCTGATGCTTCTAATCTTTTGTTAGATTATATATGTGCTGATGCTTCTAATCTTTTATGTTAGATTACATATGTGCTGATGCTTCTAATCTTTTATGTTAGATTACATATGT